>RJWM01004772.1:0-17861 GCA_004363535.1 Dasyprocta punctata
TTTTTTTTTTTTTTGCGGCACCGGGGATTGAGCTCACAACCTCGCGCCTGCCAGGGCAGGTGCTTAAGGCACTGAGCCAAACTCCCGGCCCTGGTTTTTTGAGGCAGGGTCGCATTATGCAGCTCAGGCTGGCCTTGCGCTCGCATTGTAGCCCAAGCCCGCCTTGAACTCACAACGCTCCACCTACCTCAGCCTCCCGAGTGCTGGGATTAAAGGCGTGCACCACCACACCCGGCTGCAACTTTGATTATATTGAGACTTATTTCCTTATGTTGATATATACAGAGCTGACTATGATATATCCTTTTCTCTTCAATTGGCCCTAAGCATTACAAATAAGGCTAGCTGAGGTACTGATATGTAATCTCTAGAGCCATCTGATAGTGTCCTGTTGCCTCACATAGTGATCTCCATAAAATGTATAGGCACAGCGGGATGGCAGAGCCAGTGAGCTCTGGGAATGTCATCTGGGGATGAGCCTAGAGAAAGAGGCTGTGAGTTCCCAGGGCATAAAGTTTGCATGTCAGAAACTGAAGCAGCAGCCTCCTAAAACAATCCACTTGCTATCTTGATTGGGTTGTGCAAATTGATCCCCCTGTATATCTTCATCTGCATTTTGCAGAGATACCTTTCTCACTATCTTGTTAGGCAACTCAAATTACTCACATAGTTCCCGCCATCCTTACTGTCACTCATCCTCGAGCCACCTCCTTGCTTCACTAGTTAATAAATTCTGGGAGAGGCCTAGGATCAAGGCCTTTGTCCGCATGTCCTCACGAGGATTGAACTCAGGACCTCTTGGCTGCCCTTAACCTTGAATATGTCCCGGAATCTTTATTCTCACCGTGGGTTGCATTGGAGGTGGTAGATTGGAATTAACTTATTGGGATTCCAATAACATCTCAGTGGAATTATAAATATAATTTCTTGGATTGTGAGGAAGACAAGAAAAAATTATAATACTTGGATTACTGTACTCAATATTTGGGGTTACAATATTTGGCACTCGACGTGGCATCTTGTGGTGAGCAGAGTTGTATGCAGCAAAGTTAGCACATTCACAGAAGTTTAATTTGATGACAAATCATATGATTTAGCTGAGTTCAGTGGCAGAGAAGGCTGCAGCTTTATCAAACAAGATTTCTGTTGTAGTGTGGTGTTGTGTGAGTGAGCTGACAGCTGGCAGCACCTCCATGGCTGTGGGGGGTTGCAGAAAGATGGGGCAGAAGGCTGGAACTTCTGGCCCCATTCTGACGTTGGGAGTGGCAGATGATGCTGGTGCTAAAGGTCTGTGAGCCAATTGCCAAGCCTGCTAAGGAAAAATCTCTCAGTGCCTTGGATGTTGGCGCTTGGGGCAGCTTCTGGGTTGGTGACATTTGTCAGTGTAGAGAGGGTGGCGCAGCCCCATCCTGTGGGGACAGACTGGCCCGTAACCCCCGCTCCTCAGCCTCACCCTATGTGTCCTTTCCTGCCAGCCTCTGACCTGAGTCCCTGGTAATAAAGGATCCGGTCACAGTGCAGCCCTCTCAGTGAATCTGGGGCATCGTGGGACACTCCCGTGGGAAGCACAAGTGGCCCCGGCTTGCAGGGCTGAGAATCTGGTTTGAGGGTCTGACGAGAACCTGGCTGCCTGCATCGGGGGCTGGTGTGGGCTTCAGGACACCCAGGCTCACATCGGAGCAGACACACACTCTGCTGGGACTGCACAATGCATACCCCCTGCTCTGCTCAGCTCCTGCTCCTGTCCCCTCCGGGGTTTGGTCACCCAGAGTGGGGTGGGGGTGGGGGTGGGGCGGCCTCTCCTGGAGCCTTAGGCCAGAGTGTGCCCAGCTCATGCCTGGCTTGGGGGCAGCCTGTGCCCATGCACCTGCCTCAGCCCCTTAGATCCCAAGGGCAAGGCCCTGGTTGTCCTTTCTTCAGGGCCCCAGGACAGATGGACAGATGGACAGAGACATGAAGCCAAATGGATTTTTATTAGCAGCAGATGGGAGGCATCACACGCTCTCTGCACCCAGGAGGCACCCTACTCCCTTGCTGCACAGCCGTGCACTGGTCGCTCCAGGTAAGCCGGGGGCCCCAGGCGGGCCTTTCACTGCTGGGGACTCTCTGCGGGGGACAAGGAGAGAGGCGGTCACTGCTGCCCAGTGCCCTGGCCGGCAGGTAAGCAAGCACAGTCCCCACCCTCAGCTGCATTGGGGGATGCCGGGTCTCAGGCAGTGGGGCCAGCGTCCCTGAACCTCTGTCCCCATCGGGCCCTAACCCTGAGCTTGTCACTGCCCCTCAGGCTGGGTTGACGCAGAGCAAAGAGTCCTGCCAGCTGCCAGCTCTGTGCGCCTGGTCCTTGCTCACAGACACCTGCTTTTGTTTCCAGCCACTGCCAAAGGCTGGAGTCCTGCACGGGTCCCTGGGGTTGGCAAATGTCCCCTTGAGCCTTGGGCTCCACCCCTCACCCAGAGACCAGCAGGAGGAAACAGGGCAAGGGGGGGCGTGGTCCCGTGGTACCTGCATTGGGGTTCATACACCGCAGGGCACACCCGTCAAAGCAACACGTCTGGTCTGCCCTACAGTCGTCGTTTTTGGCGCACTCATTCTGTTCCTGGCACAGCTCGGTTGCCAGGGCAGCTTGTACCCAGGGGCAGTTTTGTGTTTTCTGGACATCTGGTGAGCAGAGACGGGACTCTGTGTCACCTGAGCCTTTCGGGGTCACCCACAGGACTCCACCTAAAGGGCTCCATTTTACCAACAGGGATGTTCAGTTCAGCGGCAATCCCCGGCTGAAAGTGTCCCCGGGCCTCCCCACTGTGGGTCTCAGGGGCAGGACCTCATGGCCGCTCTGGTGGCTGCAGCCCTTGGGACAGGATGGGCGGGGGGCTGAGAGGCCAGAGGCCTGGGCACGGGGCTGGGGTGGGCGCCGAGGGAGGTCTGGGGCCCCTTCCTGGCCTTACCAGAGATGGGGGTTTTGCAGGAGCGGCCGCAGGCGCTGGGGCAGCACACAGCATCGCCAAGGCAGTCCTGGTTGGTGATGCAGGCTTGTGCTTGGGTACAGGACATCTCCTCAGCAGAGCTGGACTTGGGGCACAAGGCCTCAGCTGTAAGAGGATGGGGGTCCCTGTGGTTACCACTGGACTCCTCCAGCAAAGGTGCAGACAGGCACCAGGGACCCCAGCCCTGGCAGCCCAAAATGACATTTCTCAGAGGGGAAAAAACTTCTACCAGATCTGTGACCGCTGAAGACATCTAAGAAGCCAGCTGTGGAAATGTGGGAGCCAGTGGGTACGAGGCTGCACACCCGTTATCCCAGCACTCAGGAGGCTGAGGCAGGAGGATCTCAGGTTTGAACTGGCCTGGGCAACTAAATGACTTAACAAGACCCTGTCTCAGATCGAAACATAAGAAAGGCTGGGAATGTAGCTCAGCATGAAGGCCGTGGGTTCAATTTAGCACTGAAAAGAAAAATTAGGACACCAGGTCACAGCCCCACTGTCGGGGGAGGGAGGTGAGCAGCCAGAGTGGAAGTGACCTCGGTCATCCAGCTCCCAGCCCTGGCACCTGTCACCTGGGGATTGCGGCCTCCCCGCCATCCCCAGCCCAGCCCAGCCGCGCCCTCTGGTCCTCTCCGCCTCGTCCCTGCAGCAGGGTAGCAGGGCTGCAGTGGCATGTACTGGGTGGTGTCAGGAGGGCAGTCGCCCGTGTCCCTCCAGGGCTACCTGATGAGAGAGAGGTCAGGTCCTGTGCCAGGACCGCCTCCAGGGCGAGCAGGCCGAGGGCGAGGCTGAGGAGACAGCGCATGGTGGCGGTTGGTGGCAGATGCAGGCGCAGGCAGCAGGCGGGTGGCGTCCTGAGAGCCTGGGGTGCATTTAAAAGGCCAGCAGGAGGAAGATTGGGGGCAATGGGAGCTGGTGTCGTGCCAGCTGGGCCAGGAACTTCCTCTTGGATGCGTGGCCTGGCCAGGCCAGGCTGGAGGAAGGAATGTCGCAAGTGGGTCATTTTTTCTTTATTTCACTGCTGTGGCTACAATCGAGGGGCTGGCACAGGCCAGGCAAGCGCTCTACCCTTGAGCTATACCTGGCTTATTTTTAGACAGGCTCGCACTAAATTGCCCAGGCAGGCCTGGAACTTGCAGCCCTCCTGCCTCAACCTCTTGAGTAGCTGACAGTACAGCTGTGTACCATGGTTTCAGGTCAGGGTAATGATTCCAAATTAAAAAAAAAAAAAAAGTTCTTTTGTAAGGTGACCATGTCTCCTCTGCTTTAAAAGTGATACATATTTATGAACAGAATGAAGAAAGCTGAGAAAGGAGACATAGGGTTTGTGACAATTATAGCATGGCTGTCCTTTCTAGCAGTTGTGTGTGGGGTCCTTCAGGGACAAAGAAACTCATGTGCCCCAGATTTGTCCAGAGTCACATAGGACACAAAGCAGGAGGTGAGGGTGAACTCCGAGGTGACTTGCTTTGTTTGTGGTGTCCTTGTGGTTTTCTGCCCTTTCTCTGGGCTGGGCCCTGGCTGCTGGCTGGGCGTGGGGCCCGGCCAGCAGGGCCGTGTCTTCCTGGAAGGCAGTGCAGGTGCTGGGGGCAGGGGCTGTGGGGCGCCAGGTGCCATCTTCCAGGCCTGGCCTTGAGCCTGTGCCCACAGGGCCAGGCAGGAAGAAGGCATGGGCCCCGATTGGGCTGCGCCCAGCCCCGGGCCAGGGAGCCGAGGGCTCTCAGCTCAGGACCCAGAGCCCCTCCCAGCTTCCTGTTGCCAGACCTCACGGGTTGGGCTATGCTTCTGTGGCCTGGGTGTGCGTGGCTCCTGCAGGGTCCTCAAGTCCCCTGGAGGATGAGACGTGGGCCAGGGTGGCATCGCCTGCGGGTCCTCTCTGGGGCTCGTGGTTCCCATGCCCTGCCTCACCTGCCTGGGACAGAGGCTGGGTGGCCCCTGCCTGGCCCTTTGCTGCCCATTCTCTGTCCATCCCCACCCTCGCCAAGGACAGGCCGGGCTGGGAGGCCGAGTCCTTCCAACTCCAGGCCAGGCAGCCCAGGGCAGTGCTGACCCTTGCACCGGGACCTGTGGCCCCTACACCATGAGGCCGGCCCTTGCCCCCGTCCTGTGGTCTAGCCCATGGCTCTGTCCCCGGGCCAGCTATACCTACGGATAGAAAAAAAGGACCAATAAAGGTACCAATAAATTGTTCTTATTTTGATTTTTGAGACAGGGTCTCACTATGTAGCCCAGGCTGGCCTTGACTTTTGATCCTCCTGCCTCAGCCTCCTGTGTACTGGGATTACAGCTGTGCCCATCTATGCCTGGCTTGAGTTTGATTCTTCATTGAGATAGAATTCTCATGCCATAAACTTTGTCCCTGGAAAGTATGCAACTTGGTGGCTTTTATCACCTTTGCAGGGTTGAACCCCATCCTGGCATCTAATTCCTGTGTGCTCCTGCCGACCTGTGGAGAAACCTGGTGCCCTGCGGCAGTTCCTCCTGTCCCAAACCACCAGTCTGCTTCCATCCCTGAGAATTCGCCTGTCCTGGTTGCTTCTTCACGGGACCAAGGTCACACATGTGACCTGCTGTGTCTCTCTGAGCTTTTTTTTTTTTTTTTGTGAGACAGGATCTTGCTATGCAGTCCAGGCTGGTCTTGAGCTCCCAGTCCTCCTGCCTTGGCCCCCGTGTGCCAGGATCCTAGGTGAGTGTCCCACTGGGCCAGACTGTGTTCGTGTGACCAGCCCAGAGCTTTGGCCCTGCTGGTGGTGCACACACACTTTGCTGCTCCTTTGCCCTGACAGGGAGCCATTTTAGGCCACTGTGAGGGGCCACGGTGTCCCACCTGTGTGGCTGCATGTGTCCTGCCTCTGCCCATGGGTGGAGGACAGAGCCCTTGCCTTTTCCTCTTCCGCTTGGCATCACTACTGCTGGCACCCAGGGGGACAGCAGAGAAAAGCCTGGCAGGTACCTTTGCTGCTCCACTTTCTCAGAAGGCTACGGTGTCTTTGTTTTTCCTCCTCCTCCCTTTTTTTCCTTTTTTTTTTTTTTTTTTTTGAGACATGATCTGGCTATGTAGTTCACTTGGCCTTGAGCTCACTTTGTAGCCCAGACTGGCCTTGAATTCGTGGCGATCCTCCTGCTTCAGCCTCCCTCGTGCTGGGATTACAGGTGTGAACCACCATGCTAGGCTTTGCTGTGTTTTTGTTGTGAGATTTTAAAAGTCTCGAACATGACATTGGGTCCTCCAAATACTGTCCCATAAGGCTGGAAGACGCAGGTGTTTTCCTAGGCGTAAAACCTCCTGCACCTGAAGGGACCGTCTAGCCACCTCCTGACTCATGGCAGGTACAGGGCAGGCTGGCCTCTGACCCCGGAGAGGCACTGTGACCCCTCAGTGCCACACCCCTGTGCCTCCCTGGTGCCTCTGTCAGCTTCCGACCCGAATCTCTAAGCCTGTCGTCCGCCTGGCTCAGCTGAGGGCGGCCTTGCAGGGAGGAGCGAGGGCTTGGCTGGCCCGGAAGTCCAGGGCACCTTCCTGGAATGGAGCTGTTTGTCCCTGGGGTGGGGATGCGGTGTGCATGTTCCGGGGCTGTTCCTGGGCCAGGCTCCAGCCCTCGTGCTCCTTCCAGATGCCCGGTGCTGTGTGCCCCGGCTGACAGAGGGGGACCCTCAGGCTCACACCTGTGCTGTGAGCGTACTCCAATGGTGCCACTGGCTGGGCTGAGTTTCCTACTGAACTCTCAGCCTGGGAACTGCAGCTGGCCCACGTGCCTATCCTGCTCTGCGGTGACACACCTGTCCTTGTCCCTGGTGCTCAGGTCTCGCCCTGAGGTCCTCCCTGTGTTCCCTGTCACACCACTCATGCCTCCGCACACAAAACAGCACCTCCTGTTCCAGCCCTCATCCCTCTTCTCCTGCCCTATTGCACCACAGGCCCTGGGTTATCGTCCAGTGGGCTGGATATCCTGAACCCAGCAGGGAGAGGGGCAGCTGCAGGTCAGCTTGTTCTCTGCTGATCCACCTGTCAGGGACACAGGTGGGTGAGGGAGCCACTGCTGAGTATTCAAAAGAGCAAGTGCAGCAGAGCAGGGGGTGCTGAGGCAGGAGGGTCTCACTAAATTGAACTTGGCAGTCCTGCCTAAGTCTCCCAGAGTGCTGGGAGGACACATGTGTGACCAGTTAGTGTTGCATTCTTTTTTTAAAATTAACTTTATTGGTATATTTTAGGTATACATAATGATCTCATTCATCATAGGGAATTTTATTTTTTTTTTAATTTTATTTTAGAGAGAATAAAACCAAGCAAAATAAAAGAGAATAAAGCTAAACAAAACAAGACAGTGTAAGTGACATAGGATTTCAAAATAAGATAGCAGGAAATGAACAATGGTCATCACAATGCCTCTTGTTGTCTTCAAAATTAGCTGCCCATACCTTCAGACATAGTAAAATCCAACAAACCAGAAACAGAATAGAACCAGTAAAAACAAAACAATGACCACAATACAGGACCTCAAAACACGGTAATAGTAAATTCAAAATGACTGCCATAATATATCTTTTTATCTTCAAAATAACTGCCCATGCCATCAGATACAACAAAATCAAACAAGATAAAACAGAATAAAACCAAACCAAACCAAACAATGAGAATGATATAGGACTTCAAAACAAGATAATAGGGAATTAACAATGGCCACCACCTTCAGAAGGAGATTCCCCCAGAGATGCTACATTGTGTACTGTTATCCTCTGAATAGATGATCAAGCCGGGCGTGGTGGCACATGCCTTTAATCCCAGCACTCGGGAGGCTGAGGTAGGAGGAGTGTTGTGAGTTCAAGGCCAGCTTGGGCTACAACGCAAGCACAAGGTCGGCCTGAGCTACATAGTGCAACCCTGCCTCAAAAAACCAGGGCTGGGAGTTTGGCTCAGTGACTTAAGCACCTGCCTGGCAAGCGCAAGGCTGTGGGTTCAATCCCCAGTGCTGCAAAAAACAAAACAAAAAAAACAAGCCCTACAAAGTCAGTGAAATGCTAACCACTACAAGCATGAAGTTGTATTTTACCTCATTAGCTATCATCACAGCCTGTGTTTCTCTGGATTGGCCAGTCGCTTACAGAGCGGGGAACACGTTGGCTCTTGTCGTCTCCCTGCCCGTGTGCCAGAAGGGGCTGGTGTCTGGCTCTCCCCCAGTCCACCTGTGCACGGTGCCAACTCACAGGAGGTCTTGGCTTTTTGTTGACTTCTTTAATCCATCACAGGGAATTTGTAACTGTACAAGACACATCTTGCTTCTTTCGTGTCCCACTCTTATGTGGATAAGCCTGTGTGACTTGCGCTTTCCCCTGGGTGCTCCTGGTAAATCAGAAGCCACGAGGCGTCTCCTCATCCTGGGGTCAGCCTGCGGCTGAGCTGAGCTTCAGGTCTCTAGAGGAGGGGGCAGGGTAGGGACAGGGTGCAGTGACTACTGTGTGATCAAAATACACCGTGAATGCTTGAATTAAAAACACTGAAACACACACTGCCCTGGGCCCCCTCCAACCCACCTCCTGCGCTCCCGACACATCTGTCCCATCGTCCTTGCTGCTTTCTGCAGCAGCTCTGGAGTCCTCTCTCCTGAGGGTCTTCAGTTGTGCTGTCCTGGCTGCCTCAATGTCCTGAATGGATTAAAAGCGTGTCCCATTTGAGGTTTTTTTTTTTGCAACACCGGGGATTGAACTCACAGCCTCACACCTGTCAGACAGGTGCTTAAGTCACTGAGCCAAACTCCCGACCCTGGTTTTTTGAGGCAGGGTCGCACTGTGTAGCTCAGGCCGGCCTTGTGCTCGCGTTGTAGCCCAAGCTGGCCTCAAACTCCCAACGCTCCTCCTACCTCAGCCTTCAGAGTGCTGGGATTAAAGGAGTGTGCCACCATGCCTGGCTCGAGGTCATTTTGACCTGGGGGAGGAGATGGAAGTCACATGGTGTCAGATCTGGTGAGTAAGGTGGCCGAGGACACAGCGCCATGTTTTATGGGGCAGAAACTGCTGTATATTTCTGATCAATGAGGTGTGGTAAAAATGAGTGAATGTTTAAATTAAAAACTTGATTTCAGTAAAAGACAGATCGCCGTGAGTCCTCCTGTGAGTCCTACCCTCAGTTCGAAGCCTTGCCTCATTGTTCTTGGCAATGCGTCTTGTATTGTAATGAGTTTAAAAAACATTTAAGCCGGGTGTGGTGGTACACGTCTGTCATGCAGCAATCAGAAGGCTGAGGCAGGAGGTACTTTGGGGAGTTTGAGGCCAGCCTAAGCTACATAGTGAGCTTAAAGCCAGCCTGAACCACATAGTGAGACTTAGTGTCAAAATAAAAAGTTCACTTTCTCTTTTGATCATCCCTTGAGTCACACGGCCATGTGACCCTCCTCCTGTGACAGTCCTGTGACAGGTGACAGGGTCCCCAGCGGAACGACCGCAGCGCCCTCTGCCGGTTATTATGAGTCACTGCCGCTTCCTCCGCTCAGCCTCAAGCCCAGCCTGGCTGCCAAGCGGCTGTGGTGAACGTTTGCACTTGCGCACCAGTGTTGGCCAGGTCGGCGTGTGGCCGCTTGGCCTAGGCTTGACTGTTGGTACAGTGCTTTCCTTCTGCCCTTCCCTCCCCTCGCCTCACCTTCCCTGCTTCCCTGTCCCCTGTGCTGCAGATGGATATATTTTCTGGTACTGGGGATTGAATTGCCGACCTCGCGCTTGCCAGGCAGGCGCTCACGCCGCTGAGCTATGTCTCCGGCCAACCTTTTTTATTGTTTTGTTTCTATTAAAAGGAAAAGAAAAACCATGATACAAAATTTCAAAATAAAATAATAGATTAACACTGGTTAATATATGGCATATTGTTATCTTCAAAATAGTTTTGAGATCACAAGATATAGGCATGAAAAATGATAAAACAAAAAATGAAAGCACAAACTTTTTTGATGAACTAACAGAGATTAGTAATATAGTTATTTATCTTGTATATATGTGTGTGTGTGTGTGTGTGTGTGTGTACCTATATATAAGAATATATATACAGGCATATAATCTTTTCCTATCATCCTTTTCTCCTGTCCCCTTTGCCAGTTATTCTTTCCTTTTGAGCATTTTCTTTCCTTTTCACTTTCACAATAGCTGTTGTACATTTTGGAACATATAAAGAATTGAAAAAAGACCCAGAATTCAAAGACTCAATCCAAAAATGGGCATATGAGATGAACACACACTTCTCAAATGAAGAAATACAAATGGCAAATAAATACATAAAGAAATGTTCAACATCACTGGTCATTCAAGAAATGCAAATTAAAACAACATTAAGAGTCCATCTCCAGAGAGAATGGCTGTCATCAAGAAATCAACTAATAACAAGTGCTGGAGGGGCTGTGGGGAATAGGAACCCTTCTCCACTGTTGGTGGGAGTGTAGACTGGTGCAACCACTGTGGAAATCAATATAGAGATTCCTCAAAAAACTAGGATTGGAGGTTCCATTTGACCTAGCTATTCCCCTTCTGAGTATTTTCCCAGAAGAATTGGAAACCTCATACCACAGCGATGTATGTGCACCCATGTGTATATCAGCACAATTTGTAATAGCTAAATCTTGGAAACAACCCAAATGCCCATCAACCACGGAATGGATTAAAGAAAGGTGTGGTATTTTCATTTTTATTTTGACACAAGACCTCGCTAAGTTGCTGGATTGGGCTTGAGCTTCCAATCCTCCCCTCACTGGCCCAGAGTGCTGGATGAGAGTTTGGGCCGGCACGCCAAGCTCCCATTGGAGGTAAGGCCACTAGTCGGCCTGCAGGACACCGCGCCTGATGTGACTTCTCCCAGCCCGAGTTTGCACCGCAGGAAATGGGGCCTCCGAGTGGCCTGGCCTGCATGGGCGCTGGAACCAAGATGGGCTGGCAGGTCAGGGGTGGCCAGTTTAGAGGGGCCAGGAACAAGTGGAAGTCACTATGGACACACACGTGACCCATACGTGGGCCTGGTGGCCCTTGGGTGACCTGCAGATGGTGGCCAAGGATTGGTGTCCTGGGGAATCCTCAAGCAGACTGGGCTGTGTTCTGGGTGGAGCTGGCTATGAGCCCAGCTTCCTGCTGGTGTGGCCAGGTGCAGTCCTGGCGGATGGGTTTTGTGTCCCTGTCCATGTCTCGCTCTGTGTAGCTGTCACCTGTTCACGTGGCAGTCCAGCACTTGGGAGGTGCAGCTGAGACTGACCTTGAATTTAAGGTGATCCTCCTGCCTCAGCCTCCCAAGTGCTAGGGTTCCAGGAGTGCCCCATCATATTTGGCTCCAAAAACATTTAATTATGTTTGTGGTGACTTGGGTAAAGGACACTGCTTTTTCAACTGTAAATTTTGTAAAGTTGATTTTAGTCTGAATTGAAGTGTTGTAAGTATAAAATAAACACCAATCTTTGGAGACAGTACCAAAAAGAATATAAAGTACCTCATTAACACTTTTGCATATTGATGGCTTGTCGAAATACTACAGGGAGAGCAGGTTAGATAAGATGTTTTGTTAAAACTAATTTCAGCTGGGTGCAGTGGCGCTTGCCTGTAATCCCAGCACTTGGGAGACTGAGGCAGGAGGATCATCTCAAATTCGAGGCCAGCCTGGGCTACACAGAGTTCAAGGCTAGTGTGAACTACATAGTGAGGCCCTGTCTCAAAAAACAAAACAAAACAAAACAGAACCAAAAAATCCCAAACTGCAATTATTTCAGGACTGGTAGTGCCCCTCAGTGGTACAGCATGTGTGAGGCACTGGGTTGGCTGAGGCAGGAAAATCATGAGTTTGAACCCAGACTGGGCAAATTAGCTGTTTAGTGAGACTCTGCCTCAAAACAAAAAATTAAAAAAAGGGCTGGGGATATACCTCAGTGCAAAGGCCTTGGGTTCAGTCCCCAGTACTGCAAAAACAAAACAAAGCAAAGCAAAGCAAAGCAAAACAAAACAAAACAACAAAAGCAAAGCAAAACGAACAACAGCAGCAGCAGCACCTTCAAACTGCACCCATGTCCTTTTCCGTGTTGCCTTCCTTGCCGTCGTCAGCTATGGGGTTTACAAAGCCTCACACGGCAGCCCACAGCAGGGTTATAGGGCGGCCCTCCTCCGGGCGGCGGCAGGGGCGTGGAGAGCAGCCAGGAAGCCGAGGGGCTGCTCCCGAGGACGCGTGGGTGTCAGGAGGTGGTCAGGCATTTTTGGGCTGGGGGATGAACAGGACCAGAACAATGTGCTTCGTGCTTCGTCAGTTATAATCAGACGAAGAAACAAAGGCCTCTGGGTAGAAGACATTTCTAAGCATCTATTAGGTCTCAGGGTATTATTTCTCCTCCTCCTCCTCCTCCCCCTCCTCCTCCTCCTCTTCCTCCTCCTCTTCTCCTGCTTCCTCCTCCTCCTCCTCTGCTTCCTTGCCCCCTTTTTGTTTGGAGACAGGTCTTGATTGTAGCCCAGCTGGTCTCGAACTCACAGTGATCCTCCTGCCTCAGCCTCCCCAGCGCTGGGATGACAGGCGTGTACCACCCCACCAGGCTGGATTAAAATGATTTTACTTGAGTTTCTTTTGTTGTCCATTTCAATGATGAAATCACCACGGACAGTAGTGTACTTCAGAGAAAACGCTGGCCACCTGCTGAGAACAAGCACTGTTTATTTTTTTCCTAGTAATTTTATTTTATTTCATTTTATTTTTTTGTGGCACCAGGGATTGAACTCACAGCCTCATGCCTGCCATATAGGCACTTAAGCCACTGAGCTAAACTCTCAGCCCTAGGTTTTTCAGGTAGGGTCGCACTATGTAGCCCAAGCCGGCCTCGAACTCACAACACTCCACCTACCCCAGCCTCCCAAGTGCTGGGTTTAAAGGCGTGCGCCACCATGCCCGGCCCTAGTAATTTTATTTAAGAAAAAATTTAGGGTTAATTTTATTGGTACATTTTAGATATACATAATGGTCACATTCATTAGAGGAAGTTTGTCCTTGTACATGATACTTCTTGGTTCTTTTTTCCCCAATCCCCTCCCCTTCCTTCAACTCCTCTTCCCCTCCTTATTTACAAAAACTTTGTTTCCATTTTTTCTTCTATTCTTTTTTCTTTCCTCTTCCTTCCTTTCCCCCTCCCCTCTTACTCCTCCCTAGTTCACCTTTCTTTTGAACAATTTCTTCCTATTTCACAATACCTTTTTTATACTTTGCTCCTTATTTACACATCCAGTGTCTCATACCAGAGAGATAATGTGATATCTACAAATGTGGGTCCAATTTATTTCACTTAAGAGTGTGTTCTCAAGGTGCATTCATTTACCTAGAAATGTCTCAAGTTTATCCTTCTTTATGACTGAGTAGTACTCCATTGTATAAAAAAACCACATCTTTTGTATCCATTCCTCGGTTGATGGGCATTTGGATTGTTTCCAAGATTTAGCTATTACAAATTGTGGTGCTATAAACATGGGTGCACATATATCACTGTTCTATGATGTTTTTAATTCTTCTGGGAAGATACCCAGAAGGGGAAGACCTGAATTGAATGGGACCGCCAATCCTAGTTTTTTGAGGAATCTCCACACTGATTTCCACAGTGATTGCACCAGTCTACACTCCCATCAACAGTGAAGAAGGGTTCCTTTTTCCCCACATCCCCTTCAGAATTTTTTATTGGTTGATTTCTCAATAATAGCCATTCTTTCTGGGGCGAGAAGAAATCTAAGTGTCATTTTATTTATTTATTTATTTAATTTTTAAATTTAAATTTAAATTTTTTTTTTTTTTTGTGGCACCAGGGATTGAACTCACAACCTCACGCCTGTCTGACAGGCGCTTAAGTCACTGAACCAAACTCCCAGCCTTGGGTTTTTGAGGCAGGGTCACACTGTGTAGCTCAGGCTGGCCTTGCGCTTGTGTTGTAGCCCAAGCTGGCCTTGAACTCACAACACTCCTCCTACCTCAGCCTCCTGAGTGCTGGGATTAAAGGTGAGCACTACCACGCCCGACTCTCAGTGTCATTTTAATTTGCATCTCTCAAATGACCAGTGATGGAACATTTTTTAAAAATATTTTTTTCATATATTTACTTGCCGTTTGCATTTCTTCCTATGAAAAGTAGGCATTCATCTCATACAGCCATTTTTGGATTGGGTCTTTAAATTTAAGGGAGTCTTTTTTTTTCAATTCTTTGTATGTTGCAGATATTAGTTCTTTGTCTGAGGGACTACTGGCTGAGATCTTTTCCCATTCTGTGGGTTGTCTTTTACTCTCTTGGTGATTTCTTTGGCTGTGCAAAAGCTTTTTAAAAGGATGAGATCACAGTTTAGATTCTTTGTAGTGTTTCCCGTGTGATCAGAGTTTTGTTCACGAAATCTTTCCCAACACCTGTGTCTTCAAGAGGTCTGCCTGCTCTCTCTTCCAGCAGATTTAGTGTTTCTGTTTTAATATTTAAATCGTTGATCCACTTTGATTTTACTTTAGTGCGTGGTAAAACCAGACATGGGTTTTAGTCTTTGGCATGTGGAAAGCCAGCAAGCACCGTGTTTTGCAACAGTAAGAGACAGACATTTCAGGGACTTCTAAGGTGAAACATTGATGAGCAGTGTTGCCATGGAAACTGAGGAGTGACAGTAGCTATGTCCCTAAGTCCTGGGAGTCCCTGTCCTGGGTGTAAAAAGAGACGCAGGCCCCTCTCTGTGTGTCAGCTGCCTTGTTCCTACCCACCCCTCTTTTAAGGGTGCACTTTCTCCTTGAACTATTTTTCTCTGTGATGCTTTCCCTGATCATTGCAGTGTGCGTGAGTCCATGTTTGCAGGACATAACAATCTTGCTTACTGCGGGGAGCTGGTGCATCTGCCTGGCAGCTTACTTCTTGCTATGACTCCTTCCCATCTCCACCCCCATTTGTGAAACATCAGTCTCCCTATTTTGTATCATCTATTCTTCATTTTGCTCTTTATTTATCCTTGGGGTGTTTCATGTAAGAGAAACTATGTGATATTTAAGCTTGTGTGTCTGATTCATTTCACTTAGCATTATGGTCTCAAGGTGCATCCATTGTCTGACAGGTGACTCAAGTTTATCTTTTTAATTGCAGAGTAGTACTCCATTGAATATAAATATATTTCTTTATCCATCCACCTGTTGATGGACACATAGGCTGCTTCCAAGACTTAGCTATTATAAACTGTGCTGCTATAAATGTGGGTGTGCGTGGATCATTATAACATGAAGCCTTTAAGTTTTTTGGGAAGATACTCCGCTGATACCTCTCCAGCTCCTTTTTTTGTTTTTTATTGTATTTTTTTTTTTGCGGCACCAGGGATCGAACTCACAGCCTCACACCTGCCAGACAGGCGCTTAAGTCACTGAGCCAAACTCCCAGCCCTGGTTTTTTGAGGCAGGGTCACACCGCGTAGCTCTGGCCCGCCTTGCCCTCGCGTTGTAGCCCAAGCCGGCCTAGAACTCACAATGCTCCTCCTACCTCAGCCTCCTGAGTGCTGGGATTAAAGGCGTGCGCCACCATGCCCGGCTCTTCTTTTGTTTTTTAAAACAAATTCTCACTAAGTTGCTAAATTGCCCAGCCAGGCTGGGCTCCAACTTTTGATCTTCCTGCCTCAGCATCTCAGAGTGGTGTATTACAGGTGTATGTCACCATGCCAGACTAAACAAAATATTTTAATTCAAATAATATAAATAAAAATTAATTTTTTTAGCCAGGCCTGGTGGCGCATACCTCAGGAGGCTGAGGCAGGAGGATCACCATGAGCTTGAGGCCAGCCTGGGCTCCACAGTGAGTTCAAGGCCAGCCTGAACTGCATAGTAAGACCCTGTCTCAAATTTTTTTTTAAAATTTGTTTTTTAGTACGTGTTTGGGATACATAATGAATACATTATATTTGGGGAGGTGGCATATATACATTTTAGTCCTTTTTACTTTCTCTTCCTTTCCGCTCTTTCCCCTCTTTCTATTTTCCTTCCCTTCTGCAAAAGTCTACTTTTCTGTTTCCTATCAGAGGGCTTCAGTGGAGACCAAGTCAGACCAATCAACAGGCTTGAATTCAGGCCAATCAACAGGCTTGAATTCAGACCAATCAACAGGCTTGAATTCAGACCAATCAGCAGGCTCAGATCTGGAGCAATCACAGGTCGGCCGCTGCTATATTAGCCGTATTTCGTGGCACTTGCTGGTTTGAGCCAAGAAGGGCTGTTTTTGGTTCTGTTACTGTGCAAATAAATCCTTTCTCTAAGCTGTCTCGTAAATCTATTCAAGGTTTATTTCTTGGGGCCTGTAAGGCTAGTCGGGACCTTTATCCTGAGTGGTGTGGCCAGAGTGGTTTTTTAGAAAAATAAAGCTGTAAATCCCTGGGGCTGCTACCCCTGCACAGCTGCAGAGGGCGCGTCCTTGCGTGGCGTCAGGCCCAGAGCTGTCGCGCTGAGGACGGTTGTTGGCGCTCAGCCCAGGTAGCTGCGCTTTGCTGATTCCTAACCCAGGGCCTGGGCCAGACACCTGGCGTCTCACCAAACCCCTCGGTTCAGCACTCTCTGTGAGGTCCGTGTCCTTCGCATCCTCTGTCAAACAGCCAACTGGTTGAAGAGCGGCTTCAAGGGGGTCCTCGTGGGCCTGGAGAAGGCAGAAGGGACCCTCTCTGGCTCGGGCTGCACTCTAGTGCTGGGAAGAACGGAAACGCATCTAGAGGGGCTGCCAGGGTTGCAGACTGGGAGGGTCAGAGGGGGAAGCAGGAGAACTGGCCCCGGGTAGCTTCTGGGCAGAGATTTGAGTCTAGGATGTGGCCGCTGCTGCTCGAAAGTGCATAGGCCTACAGAAAGGAGGAGATGTTCGCCCCACAGGAAGCAGTGGAGCATGGAGAATGTGAGTCCTGCTGGTCCCCACCGTGGGTCTCCACGCCAGGCAGGACTCCCCCTGGTCTTTCTGCCTTGAGTCTCATGGTGCTGGGGGAAATACTCAACACCCACAAATTAAAGGAGAAGAGGTTTATATTGTCTCACGGTTCCAGAGGTCTCTGTCCATGGTCAGCTGGCTTCGATGCAGAAACATCATGGTGGAGATGTGTCATGGAGCAAAGCCACTCGCTTCATGGCATCCGGGAAGCAGAGAGCAGGGGAAGAATCATAGTGGAAGGATTCAGGGTTCAGACACGGTCCTCAAGATTGTGATCCCATCATCCATCTAGAAATATCCAGAAGTGTGCTAATCTCCCAGGTGTCCCTCAGGCACAGTGACCCAGAGACCTGCCACCAGGTCCTGCTTCATGAAGGTTTCACCATCTCCCATTAGCACCTAGCTGGGGGTCTTTTGGGGGACAGTCCTGATGCAGACCATAGCACCCAGCTTGCAAAGCCCTGCCACATGGATGGGGGTGGTGCATCTCCTCCGAGTGGGCTGTGGTGGTGAGGGACCTCCTGCATCCCCTTTGATACCCACCCCACAGAGCCCACGCAGCACCACGGGACATGCATGCTGTGTTCATGCCCCCTTCCTTCCACTGTCACTTCCAAGCTGGTTGGCAGGACAGCCCCATGCTCCAGCAGGAGGCGTCTCTGGGGAGAGTCACATGCGATGTGGCAATGGTGGCCAATGCAGAATGTCCTGTGCACCCGTCGAGTGCCACATGCCTGGCAGCACATGATGTGGGATCTCAGGCTGGTGGCTCACTGCCCGGCTCACTGCCCTGTTCAGCTCTGGATGAGTCCGAGGAGCAGCTGCTCACTGTGCCTGTTGGCCAGCAGCAGCAGAGGGAATTTTTTATTTTATTTTATTTATTTATTTATTTATTTTTAGGCACTGGGGATTGAACTCACAACCTTGCGCCTTGTCAGACAGGTGCTTAAGTCACTGAGCCGAACTCCCAGCCCTGGTG
>RJWM01004772.1:17961-98162 GCA_004363535.1 Dasyprocta punctata
TTTTTTTTTTTTTTTGCGGCACCGGGGATTGAACTCACAGCCTTGCACCTGCCAGGGCAGGCGCTTAAGCCACTGAGCCAAACTCCCGGCCCTGGTTTTTTGAGGCAGGGTCGCACTATGTAGCTCAGGTCGGCCTTGCGCTGCGTTGTAGTCCAAGCCGGCCTCGAACTCACAACGCTCCGCCTACCTCAGCCTCCCGAGTGCTGGGATTAAAGGCGTGCGCCACCACGCCTGGCTACCCAGCCCTGGTTTTTTGAGGCAGGGTCGTACTGTGTAGCTCAGGCCGGCCTTGAACTCACAACGCTCCTCCTACCTCAGCCTCCCGAGTGCTGGGATTAAAGGTGTGCGCCATCACTCCCGGCGATTTTTTTTTTAAACAAAAGGAAAATAAGAAACCAAAGCAAAACAATTTCACAACCAGCCAATAGGAGAGTAACAATCATCAGCACATTGCGTATTATTATATTCACAGAAATTGTTTAGGATAAAAGATACAGACATGAAATGTCCAGAAAATTATTAGTACAAAACTTTTGCCTCAATGAATCGAGAGAAACTAACTATATGACTATCTTTGTTGTTATGATTGCTCTATTATTTTCAAATAAACATTTCACATTAAAAATGAAATCTGAAGATGACCCTGAGGAAACTACTTTTCACTCAAAATTCTTTTTAACTGTCTTAACTCATTTTTTATATACTTAGATTTTGTTTCAGTTTTTCACACAAGTGCAACAATGCGATAGTTACATATGTGTGACTTATTTAGTTCACTGAGAAGTATATTTTCAGTACTCATCCATTTAAGAGTGAAACTGTCTAGTTTATTGTTCTTTATAGCTGAGTAGTATTCCATTATGTAGAAATACCACATCTTTTTAATCAATTCCTCAGTTGAGGGGCATTTAGGTTGTTTCCAAGATCTGGCTATTATGAACTGGGCAGCTATAAACATAGGTGCACATATATCACTGTGGTAGGATGTTTTTAGTTCTTTCAGGAAGATACCCAGAAGAGGAATAGCTGGGTTGAATGGGACCTCCAATCCTAGCTTTCTGAGGAATCTCCACACTGACTTCCACAGTGGTTGCACCAGCCTGCATTCCCACCAACAGTGGAGAAGGGCTCCTTTCTGCCCACAGCCCCTCCAGCAGCAGCAGAGGGACTTGCTCAGGCCGCCTGTCCCTGTCCACACCCGCAGAGCACTTGGTTAACACAGCTGCCACCCTTTACGCCTGCCCCTGCTTGCAGGCTCCTCTCTCTGGCAAGCTGCTTTCCAGCCACGTCGCCTTCTGCATCGTGCTTTCTGGCTTGGAGCCCTTCACGTGCGCAGTCCTCTCTGCACCCCTTCTCCCCAGCATCCAGAAGTGTTTGACCACACATCCCATCCCGTGGCTCGGCTGTCACGCTCAGGAAGAGGGGTTCTTGCACCAGCGTCATGTGGGAGGGGCTTCCCACCTCTCCCCAGTCATCGCTGTCTCAGGAGCTGGCAGAGACTCTCCACAGAACACCCCGGCCTCAGTGGGTCAGCCCAGTTTGTGCTCCATCCATGACTTCCCTCTGCAATAGAAGGCCCGGTTCCGGGGCAGCGCTGCACAAGGGCAGTAACCAGAGCCTCTCTCTTCATTCCCTTCTGCCCTTTAAGGCAAAACAAGGAAACCCTTCCATCTCATTTCTAGGAGCAATTGCAACACTGTTTAGTGCTCTCTGTGCTCTCACACAAAAAACTTTAAAAACATTGTATCATTGTCCACTTCAGGTCTCATGGCCCAAAACAGAAGCAGGAAATCCCTGTTCTTGCACCTACAGGGCCAGTTCAGAATAGATAGTTTTGTTGGTGTGTTTAACTCTGGGCTCTCTGAGGATCAAAGAAGTGAAGAGAGTGCCCAGGGCCATAGTGTCCCTGCGTGCTGGCTCTGACCCTTAACACGTGTCACTCGGTGAGTAGGGTCAGCCCGCTGAGGGTCAGGCTGCGTGGTGGGGTAGTGGAGGGCCTATTCTGGGGAATCATCAGGCGTGTTTTATCCAGTTTGGGGCCAGTGATGTTCTCACTGAAAACACACACACACACACACACACTCACACAGCAGCACAACTTAAACACTCATAGCACACACATCACATGTGTCACACATATAACACACAACACCTACCCACTCATTCACACCTGTGTAGCACACATGGTATGTGCATACATCTCACATGCAGGTGGTACACATGCTAGAAACACTCAGCCCTCTCATGTGTACACACGTCAGTGCACACACTCACTGCACACGTTAGGCTTGTGTTAGGCAATACGCATACGTGCTATGGGCTCCCCTGCCCTGAGACAATACAGGAAAGAATAAGAATTCCAAATTACCTCCAGTGTTTCCAGGGGCGAAAGACAGGGAATTCTGAAAGCTGGAAGAGAAAAGTTCAAGTCTCATAACAAGAATTTTTCACTGGTTAGCAGCAGATTCTTCAATAGGAATCTTACAGGCCGGGAGGGAAAGAGATGATGTGTTGATTTTGGGCACAGAAGGCCTGCTAAAATTAAACTGTGAAGATCTAGAAAATCTGTACAGACCAGTAACAACTGACAAGGCTTCTCAGTACTAAAAAGTCCTCCTACAAAGGAAAGCTCAGGACTGGATGGATTTGCTGCCTGAATTTTACCAAACTTTTGAAGATGAACTAACATAAATTCTTTTCAAACTGTTTTGGAGTATTGAAGGGCAGGGAACCCTTCCAAATGCACTCTATGAGACCAGCATTACTCTGAAACAAGACAGGGACATCATTAAAAAAGAAAACTACAGACCAATATCTCAATATTGAACAGTGAATAAAAAAGATTACGTATCATGGTCAAGTGGGAGTTATTCTAGGATGAAAGGATCATTCAATATGTGCAAATTGGTAGACAAAATACATCACATCAGCAGAACAAAAACTAAAAAACCATACTGTTATTTCTTTTTTTTTTTTTTTTTCAGCACTGGGGATTGAACTCACAACCTCGCACCTGCCAGACAGGCACTTAAGCCACTAGCCCAAACTCCCAGCCCTAGTTTTTTGAGGCAGGGTTGCACTATGTAGCTCAGGCCAGCCTTGTGCTCGCGTTGTAGCCCAAGCTGGCCTCGAACTCACAACGCTCCTCCTACCTCAGCCTCCCGAGTGCTGGGATTAAAGGCGTGCGCCACCACGCCCGGCTCAGACTGTTATTTCAACAGATGCATAAAGGCACTTGATAAAATTTAGCATCTCTTCATGATGAAAGCCCTCAAAGAATCAGAAATAGAAAGAATTTTGTTACGGTTTGTGTCTAGATGTCCCTCCAAAGCCTCCTGTAGCCATAGATGGGGTTTTTTGGAGGTGGCTGGGTCTGGGGTGTGTGATCCTGGGATCCAGGGTGTGATGCTAGGATTAAAGGTGGGTATCCTGGATAAGACACAAGGGACAGAAAGAGACTCACCCCTTGTTGCTTGCCAGTTGTTGCTTGTCCCTTGCTTGTTGTGCTACCTTCTCCCCACCATGAACCGTTTCTCCTCTGCAATGCCTCTCTGCTGTGCTGTCCTGCCATGGAACCAACCGATCATGGACTGAAACCTCTATAAACTGTGGGCTAAATCAACCTTTCCTCCTTTAACTTTGGGTGTCGGGTATTTTGTCTTAGCAATGAGAGAAAAGTAACTAAGAATTTGGTAACAGAGAAGCGATGTCATTGCTGTGACTGTAACTGACCATATAGCTCAGGAACCTTTGGGAATGGCTCATAGTAAGAGTTTGAAAGGTTTCAGAGATGCCAGCTGAAGAACTAGAGCTGGAACGCCTTTGGCTGTACTTGATAGGAGATTCTGGTCAGAGGTCAAGAGACCAGAAGGTTGACAGAAAGCTTGCCAGTTAAAGACCAGGCTCGGGAGGTTTCTGCTGGGAAGAAGGACTGCATTGGCCATTGGGCTCCAGATGATGTGTGTTATACCTTGGCAGAAAGTTTGTCTGCATTTTGCTTGTGTCCAGAGACTTTACGTAAGACTAAGATTGTATGTAGTAGACTAATTAATCTTGCAGAAGATATTTCAAGGCAGTGCAATTTTTTTTTTTTGTACTGGGGATCACACAACCTCGTGCCTACCAGGCAGGCACTTACGCCACTGAGCTAAATCCCCAACCCTATTTTTTGAGACAGGGTCTCACTATGCAGTTTTAGGACGCCCTTGAACTCACTTTGTAGCCCAGGCTGGTCTCAAACTCACAATGATCCTCCTGCCTCAACCTCCTGAGTGCTAGGATTTAAAGGCGTGTACCACCACACCTGGCTAAGGCAGTGCAATGTTGAGGTGGTGTTAGCTACTGCTGGAGGCATTTATTTATTTATTTATTTATTTCGACACAGGGTCTTACTGTGTAGCCCAGGCTGACCTTGAACTCGTGGGGGTCCTGCCTCGGCCTCCTGAGTACTGGGATTGCAAGCATGCACCACCACGCCTGGCGATTGTTGGGGGCTTTTAGACATATTTATGTTGAGAATCAAGAGAAAGAGTCCAGCAGAATGATTCAAAGAACTGTAAGTTTGGCCAGAAAGGAGGCTCCATTGAAGCTGTGACCTGCAAAGATGGAATGAAGGAGAAATTGGTCCCTGAAGAGACAAGCAAGACAAAGCTGACTATTTCAGAAGATAACAGAAAAGGTGGCCTAAGGGCATCACAAGAGCCACTAGGACTCCAACCTTTGTAGCCTCAGTTTCCAAGGTGGAAGACTTCCTTGAGAAGACCCCAGAGCGCCATATTCCAGAATGGCAGTGGCCTAGGTACTACCCAAGCTCAACTCTTTACACCATTCTTCATCTCTGGGTAAAGGCAATAATAAGCTCATAATCCACCTAACACAACACGACTATCCTGTCTACAACTGGAAATGTAACAATCCCTTCCTCAAAACCCCAACAGTTCTGGGATTTTTAAAAGTTCAAATCTAAGTTTCTTCTGGGATCTAAGGCAAATTTGTAGTTGTGAACCTCCATAAAGGTAAAACAAGTTTGAAGAGAATAAAACCAAGCAGAATAAAACAGAATAAAGCCAATAAAAACAAACCAGTGTAAGTAACACAGGATTTTGAAACAACATGAAATCAACACTAGTTACTTCTTGCTGTCTTCAAAATAGCTGCAGATACCTTCAGACATAGTAAAAATCAAACAGAATAGAACAGAATAGAACCAATAAAAGCAGAACAATGCAATAAAGGACTTCAAAACAATAGTTAATCCAAAATGGCTGCCATAACATATCTTGCCATCTTTGAAATAGCTGCTCATGCCATCAGATTGAGAATTTTTTTTTGGTACCTGGGATTGAACTCATGACCTCATGCTTGCCAGACAGGCGCTTATACTGTGGACCTAAATCCCCATCCCCTGCTCATGCCATCAGATATAACAAAATCAAACAAAACAAAACAGAACAAAACCCAACCCAACAAAACAATGAAAATGATACAGGACTTCAAAACAAAACAATAGGGAATCAGCAATGACTGTCACTCCCAGAAGGAGATCACCCCTAGATGCCACACTGTGTACTGCTATCCTCTGAACAGATGATCATACCGCTGGCCCTAGACCTGCAAAGTCAGTGAAACACCAAAACACCACAAGCATCAAATTGCATTTCACCTCAATAGCTATCACCACAGCCTGTGTTTCTCTGGATCAGCTGATTGCTCATAGGGTGGGAGGGGGATAAACTTTCCTGTTTTAGCCAGGGATATAGCTCAGCAGCATAAGCACTTGCCTGGCAAGCACAAGGTCCTGAGTTCGATTCCAGATACCAAAAAAAAAAAAAGTTCCTATTTTAAAAGTGAAGAATAGGGGAATACAAAAGAATTGGACCAAAGCAAATGAAAAGCCCAGCAGGGGAAAGAAGTCCTGTGGCTCCATATCTGTCATCTAGGGCACACAGTGGCAAAATGTGAGCTTCAGAGGGCTTGGGCAGCCCCACCCCTGTGGCCTTACCAGTTACAGTCCACATGGCTTCTCTGTTGAGCTGGCTCTGTTCATGGCCTGCAGCTTTCTTTGACACATGTTCCACACTCCTGGCATTTTGGGGTATCGGCAGCACTTTCCATGGCACCAGTTCTTGGGGACCCCTGCAGGGAGTCTTCAGTCTCCTGCCTGGAGTTACAGCACACAGTGAGAAACAAAAAAAGCAAGAGACAAAAAACTGAAAGGAAATAGGGATCTTGGACGATCAGTGTGCTCTGTGAACAAAGACCAAGAGTCTCCAGATAGCCACTGTTTTATTAGCCAGTGTGGTGGTTGTAATGGGGTTTACAGTGCTTTTCTTAGAAGAGTGTAGAAGAAGTAACACCACGATGCTTGCCTTCATGTGGATGATGCCAAAGTCTACTGCCAGCAGGAACAGGAGCCAGGCCTCCCTGGACCATGATTGCAGTGGCCTTTGAGTGCCTGAATGGCTGAGCCTAATGAAAGGACTCCCAGAGAACAAATTCCCTAAGGGGCCCTTCTTGAAGAGAGGGCTCAAAGCCTTTCTTATCAAATGAAAAGTTTATGTTTTTGTATCCTTGTGCCTCAAATGGGTGGGGTCTTGATGCTTCCTGAAACACCCTTAAAAGCTCTTCTTTCTTATTTCTGTACAGAGTATGTGGTGTCTTTTTAACGCTGCTAAAATCTTCAGAAACTACTTTTGACCCTAATTTTACATGTGGGGAAAATTTTTTCTCATTTTTCAGCTGTCTTTTGCCCCAATTCTCATAATAAATCTGGCCTAAAACAGTTATCAGTACCCGTACTCCAGCTTGAACTTTGGGCTGCCTTGGAATTTCTTCCACCAGATTAGTCTACCACTGTTTTTTTTTTTTTTTTTTTGGTGGTACCGGGGATCAAACTCTTGACCTTTCACTTGCCAGGCAGGCACTTGTGCCACTGAACTAAATCCCTGGCCCCCTAGTCTACCACTCTTTATGTCAGTCTCCTGCAAAGTCCTAGGACAATGGCAAAATGTAAATAGCTTTTCTATCAGACATAACACATGTGGCCTATAATCCAACTGCCAGTGAAGTCCTTGTTCTGCACTGAAATCTCCTGAACCTGGCCTTTCCAGTCCACATTCTTATCAGCAATCTGATTATCTGCGCCTCAACCAAAATAACCCATCAGGCTCTGCTTACAGGATTCTAGGGCTTCTATAGCTTGCGACTCTTAACTTTTTCAAATTCTTCCTAAAAATCAGCTCCAAAATCTTCTAAACCAGATGGTCAGTTATAATCACAGCAACAATTCCACTTTTCTGACTTTCTGTTTTAATCACTTTCCCATCACTAGATACAGTATCAAACATTCATGACTTAAAGGAGGAGAGGTTTAACTTAGGCCATATTTTAAGGGGATTCAGTCCACAATTTCCTGACTCCAAGACAGAAACATCGCTGTGGGAGGATACGGCAGCACAGAGCTCTTTAGTTCACAGCAGCGGGGAGGCTGAGCAGGGGAAAAGTACACTTCTTCTCTTACGTCAACACGATAGGGGCTATATATGACAGACCCAAGACCTACATCACATTAAACAGACAGAAACTGAAATTGTTTCCTCCAAAGTCAGGAACAAGATAAAAATATCTACTTTAATCCTTTCTTTTTCAATACAGTGTTGGAAGTCTCAGCCAGACCAATATGGCAAGCAAAAGAAATCAGGGACAACCCCACAGGACAGAAGGAAGTCAAACAGTCTCTGTGGATGACATAATTTTATACATACACACACTGTTAGAACTGAGAGATGACCTCAGTATAAAACCAGCATATGAAAATCAGTAGCTTTCAAGTATTTCAATGATGAAATTCTTGAGACAGAAGTTATGAAGCAATCCCATGTTTACAACAGCTACCTAGGAATAAGTTTAAAATAAAATAAATTTAACTAAAGAAATGAATAAAAGTTACAAAATGCTGATGAAATCAATGGAAGAGGACACACATAAAATGGAAAGACATTCTTTGTTCATGAATTGGAAGCAGTAGGAGTGTTAAAAGGTCCCTACTTGCAGAAACAGGCCTGAAGACCGACCTAGGGGGTACAGTGATTAATAAAAAAGAAAAAGACAAATTTCCAAGCAAGGGGCCCCAAGGGACTCCCATCTCAAGAGGGCAAGAGCCCAGGGAGGTCTAGAAAGTCCCATTTTTATTTGTAAAACAAGGCAAGGTAGCAAATATGCAATCTAGGGTTCAAGAAACTGTAAGTGAGTAACAAGGATGTGGATATGTGATTTTTTTGTTTAGCCTTTGGGTGATGCTGTCCTGCCCTGGGGCCTGTGAGCATCAGCATTCCTGCACAAACAAGGCGGGCAGCCTTTCACCCCCTCTTCTATCCCCAGGAAAGTTCACCAAGCCTAGGTCGCTCCGGCTGATCACATAGCCTGATCTCCCACACTTACCACCCCAAACTACCTACAGATTCAGTGAAATTTCTATCAGAATACCAATGACATTCTTCACACAACAGACAAAACACTCTTCAAATTTGTATTGACATACAACAGACCTTAAATAGCCAAAGCAATCCTAGGGGAGGTGGAGGGAGAACAAAGCTAGAGGCCTTATGCTATTTGACTTCAAAACATGTTACAAGATGACAGTGACTAAATAGCATGGTACTGGGATAAAAACAGACATATAGACTGATGGAAGAGAAAGAACCCAGTTATTAATGTGTATATTTACAGCCAACTGATATTTTGACAACCACAGCAAGAATATGCATTGGAGGGAATCATGGCGGAACACACCTCTAATCCTAGCACTTGGGAGACTGAGGCAGGAGGATTGCTGTGAGTTTGAGGCCAGCCTGGGCTACAAAAGTGAGTTCAAGTCCAGTCTGGACTACATACTGAGACCCTGTCTCAGCAAAATAAAAACAAAAACATACATGGGATAAAGAACAGCCTCTTCAATAAATGGTGCAGGGAAAACTAGATGTCCACAGGCAGAAGAAACCAGATTCCATCTCTTCCCATATACAAAAATCAACTCAAAATGGATTTGACTTGAATAAGTGCAAGACCCTAAACTATGAAAGCGCTAAAAAAAATGGGCAATGACCTGGTAGATGTTGTTATGGCTTTTATCTAGATGTCCCCCCAAAGCCATGATACAGGATTAAGGGTGTGGTAAACTGGGTTAGTCCCTTAATTAGATCCATGGTCCTGGATGTGGCTGAGTGGATTTTACTGAAGAGGAAAACCCCACTTTAAGTGTGGGTGGCACCAACTAATAGATGTGTAGCCTGGTTGGGATATAAAGAGACATAAAAAAGGCAGGCTCGCTGTACTTTCCTGCCTGCTTGCCGTGGACTGTCTCTCCTCTGTCAGAAGCCACCAACACCTGCCCTCCCTTGGAACCAGCTGACTGTGAACTAAGACCTCTACAAACTGTGAGCCAAAATAAACCTTTCATCCTTTAACTTATGAATGTCAGGTATTTTGTTCCAGCAATGAGGAAGTAACTAAGACAGGCATTCTTCCCAAAAGGTTAACACAGATAACCAAAAAGCATATGGAGAAAACACTCAATATTGTTAATTATCAGGGAAGTGCAAATCAGCCTACAATGAGATTTCATCTCACCTTGGTTAGAAAGGTTATCATCAAAAAGATAAAAAATAATGAATGCAGATAAGGACATAAAGAAAGGCATACTCTCATACCTGGTTGGTGGGAACATGAATTAGTATAGGTGTTAGGAAAACAATGTGGAAACTCTTTAGAAACTCTTAGAAACTAGAAAGGTGACTCCCCTAGGACCCAGCAAACCCATTCATAGGTTTCTATGTGAAGGAACTGAAATTACTGTGTCGAAGAGACACCCATACTGCTACGTTTACTGCAGTGCTCGTTACAGAGAAGGAGGACTCAAGAGAAGGAGGGCTGAGGTGCAGCCCAGTGATAGGACAAACACTTGCCTATCATGTGCCAGGCCCTGAAACAACAACAGCAGCAGCAGCAGCAACAACAACAACAACAACAACAACAACAGCCATCACCACCACCACTGAAGACAAGCATTCATCAATGGGTGAGTGGATAAAGAACAATGTGGTATGTGTTTGTAAGCATCTTAGTTACTTTTCTCATTGCTGAGACAAAATACCCAGCACCCAAAGTTAAAGGAGGAAAGGTTGATTAGGCTCACAGTTTGTGGAGGTTTCAGTTCATAGTCAGCTGGTTCCAAGGTGGGGTTGCATGGTTGAGGGGCATTAAAGAGGAGAAACGGTCCATGGAGGGCAGAAGGGAGCAAAGCAGCAAAGTAGCCAAGGAGTAGCAAGTGACAAGCAGCCCTCCTTCTGTCCCTTCTGTTCCATCCAGGCTTTGTGCCCTCAGTGCAGGTAGCACTCACACCCAGGGTGGGTGTCTTGCTTACTTTTCACTTGTTGCTGGGACAAAACACCCGACACCCAAAATTAGGGAAGAAAGGTTTATTTAGCTTACAGTTTTTGGAGGTTTCAGTCCACAACCAGCTGGCTCCAAGGAGGGTGGCATGGCACTGGGGCAACATTTCAAGGCAGCAGCAAGAGTAAAAAGGGGGAAAACAAGCCTCTTCTCCTCCCTTATATAGTACACAGGAACCCCCCCCCCAGGGTGGGTGTAGCATTCACAAATCTCCTTGCCTTCCTTTGCACAGGATGAGGATGTTTACAAAGTAAGACCCCTGGCTCCCTGCTGAGTCTCTCAGCTACACTTCTGACCTTCTCAAATTGACACAATGACCAGGTAACTGTGCTCTACACCCCAGGATGTAGAGCTGCTACCTTACTTAATTAAGCTTCTAGACTTCTCAAGTTGACATAATGTATAAACTGTAACAGTGGGTCTTTCCATTCGCCACACTCAGAACTGTGCCAGACCAATCAGTGGATGAATTTAGTAATCACACACCCTAGATCCCAGCACGACACACTGTAGATCCACCCACCTGGGACCACAGGAGGCTTTGGGGAGATATCTAGATCCGAGGCATAACAGTAAGAGAATACTATTCATGCACAGAAAGAATGAAATTCTACCATTTATAGTGCCATGGATGGAACCAGAGGACATTGTGTTAAGCAAAGTAAGTCAGGCACAGAAAGACAAATGCCACATGTTCTCACTTAGATGTGGAAGCTAAAAATGTTGATCTAAAAAAATGCTGAGAATAGAATAGCAGACACCAGAAAGGATGGTTAATGGTTACAGAGGTGAAGTTGTGTAGGTGGGATACCTTGTTCTGCGGTACTGGGGATTGAATCCAGGACCTTTCCATTGAGCTTCATAGTGGTCCTTTTTAAAAATTTCATTTTGAGGTATGGTCTCACTTAATTGTTTCGTTGCTCATGTTAGACTTGAACGTGTGATCCTCCTGCCTCAGACTCCCAGACCACTGGGATTATAAGTGTGTGCTACCACACCCAGCTAGAAGGGATAATTTTGAATGCTCTGCAGTATTATAGGATGACTATGGTTGACAACAATTAATTAAATATTTCAAAATCGCCAGTAGAGAGGATAATGGATGTTCACAACACAAGGTGTTAGGTACACCAATTCCCGGCAGGGATCACTGCATTTTGTGTACATGCATTGAAACAACACTGTACCCCATAAAATACGTACAATTACTATGTGTCAGTTCCAAACAATGTTTCTTTTCAAAAGAAAAAGAGAGTTATACCTTGAACTGGAGGCGGCTGGGAAACATTTGGGGTCAGAGGGGCCCCTTCTGGAATGTCCCCCATGCCACTTTTAGTCTGGGCAGAAGCCCTCAGCCGTGATGGTGCAGAGGATGCGCTCTGGTCATTGAGACGTCTGTCCGGCAGGGGGAGCCTCGCCTCCAGGAACGTCTGTCTCCAAAATTCTAACCGCAGGAGGAGCAGAGTCCAGGGAAACCTCAGCCAGTCGGATGCGGTGCGGACTCCTGGGCGCCAGGTAGAAGCGTCCACTCCAGAGAGGGCCCCTGCCGAAGCTCGATGTTTGACCGCACGGCCTTGATGTTAGAAAAGCAGCTCACACATCCCAGCACTCTGGGAAGCTGAGGCAGGGTGATGGTGAGGTCAAGGCCAACCTGGGCAATTTAGTGAGATCCTGTGCCAAAACCAAACAAATAAATTAAAAATTTAAAAAAGGATTGGGGATGTAGCTCACTGCAAAGACCTTGAGTTTAAGCCCCAGTATAAAAAAAAAAAAAAAACAACAAAGGACTTGACCTTCAAGAAAAAAATCTTTTCAAGTTATTTAAGAGTAAGAATTGCAGAATAAATACAACAGTTTATCAGTGGGGGTCTGATCATTAGAGACAGCGTGCAGTGATCGGAATCAGGATTTTTGGTTTAGAGAGCTGTGAACCGTGCCAGGCTGTGAGAACCTGGACGAACTCAGGGCGGTGGACCTGGGCTGGGCCACCTGCAGGTCACAGTGGGTGGCTGCACCCCTCTTTGCAGTCCCATGGGGCCCGGGAGTGTGTGGGGGTGTAGCAGCCACTGTAGGGGCTCCCTGTCTTAGGAGGATGTCGCTGCTGTTTTGGGTTGCCTGCTTTGGGGTAACACGCTGTTCTCCTCAGGCGACTTCCTAGCCCTGTGCAGGGCAGCTGAGCCCATCTTTTGGCGGACACCCTGTCCTCCTCTCTATCCAGGACCCCCACCCCGTCTGCCCCAAGCCCAGCAGACAGGTGCAGTCCTGGGGAAGCCGGGCTTGCCCTGGGGTGGGGTAGGCTGGGCTTACATTGCTCAGGCACTGCCCTTGGCTGGGACCCCGGCAGGCAGGATGCTGTCACCCCCAGGGCTGTCCCTTGTGACCTCTCATGGTGTGGGAAGAAGCCATCTCTGAGTCTTGGCCTTGGTATTTCCAGAACTCGATTCTGTTGTATTTCAGGGTCACGGTGACCAGAGGTCCTGGCCCAGGCAGAGGCTGGGAGCCCAGCTCTGGGTGGATGAGTAGTGTGAACCAGTGATGACCTTGGCCCCTCCCAAGGTCAGCTCCTCTGCTGAGGAGCTCTCTCCACTGGCAGTGCCATCTGGGCTGCCACCCGGATCCTCGCCTGTGTCTCCATCCAGTGAATGGGCAGCCCAAGGTGGCGCTAGCCCTGACTGTCCCCAGCTGGGGCCAGGTCACCCGTACTTCCCCAGAGTGTCCCTGTGGCTGACGCCTGGATGTGGTGCAGCATGGGAGGAGGAGAGGACAAACCAGGGGCCGAGGAGCAGGCAGTGAGGGGGGTGGAGGGCGGAGGGGTGGCCCCCCCACTTGGAAGTCTGAGAGGCCCATCTCTGCACTGCTCCTGCATTGCAGGAGCCCCTAGAGGCAGTGGGACACAGGTGAGGCCCTCACCGTGCCTGGGGTCCCCAAGCAGAGCAGGGAGGACGTCACCATCACGGCAGGCTGGCTGGCCCCGGAGTTTGTCCTCATGTCCCGGTCAGTGCTGAGCCCTGGCCCTAGCCAGGTGGGGCCCCTCCCGCCTGGGAACCCGGTCTCCCTGCTCGAGAGCTGCCTGCAGAGCCCAGCCTCAGCTTTTCCACGTCTATCGGGGACCCGGGGTGGCACCAAGTGCTGGATCTCCTTCCGTTGGTGCAGGTGGCTGCATCAGCCTGTCCTCTGGCCGGCACCATCAGTCGCCCTGGCCGGGACCCCCATCCTCTGAGGCAGAAGGTAAGATGAATGCTAGGTTTCTTCCCTTTGTGGCACTGAGGACTAAAGCCAGAGTCCCCTCCCGCACCCCACCCTGCCCCAGCTGGATCCCGTCTGATCCGACGCCGAAGTCCGCACCCAGTCTGTCCCCGGCCTGAACTGCAGCCTCCGCATCCGACCCCTGTTGGCCTCCAGCCCACACCCGGTTCTCACTCCCGGCCCAGACTCTCGAGGGTCCCCTATTGGAGCAGGCCGGGAATCGCCAGGCTGCGCCGGGGGTCTGGAGCTAGTGCTGCAGAACCCTCTGGGGGAGCTGGGGGCGTTGCCTGGGGAGAAAGGGGCGTGGCTTAGGGGTGGGATACGGGTCTGAGGGGGACAGGCTGAGACCTGGAGAGAACTGGGGAGTGGCCAGGACAGGACCGGGAGGGAGCCAGGGAGGATGGAGGAACAATAAAGGCGTGGTCTAGAAGTCCCTCCCTCCCGGTTAGCCCCGCCCATTCAGAGCGGCCCCGCCCCTCCCGCCTGCCTGATCTCCGCACCGCGCACCCACGGACACGCACACTGCCTGGCCATGGGGACGTGGTCGCGGCGGCCTCAGCTGCTCTGGCTGCTGTTGCTGTGCGGTAAGCAGGGATCGGCCTGCGGCGTCCCGAGCCCTGGGGTCTGCTCCTTCCCCGGAGCCGGGGAGGAGCGCGCGGTGACGCGGTCCTCGGTCGCCCCGCGCTGGGGATCGGGTGAAAACGCAGGGGCTGCGGTGGCTGCGGTGCGGCCCGGGGTCTGCGGTCCCATCGCTCCCCGGGGAGAGGTCTGAGGAGGTGGTCAGCGCTCCCCCGGGCCGGGGACGCGTGCGCACTCCGCGGGCGTCGTTGAGGGGCACCCGGAGTGAGTGGCCTTGGGCTTTGTGAGCCCTGAGGGAGAAGCCTTGCTCGCCAAACGGGAAAAGCTTGTTTTGAAAAATTCTACCAAGAAATTTTCCAAGAAGAAGAGGATGCGTGGATGTGGACGTGTGCGTGTGTGTGCGCGGCGTGTGCGTAACGGCTTTTTACCGGAGAGTGCTTGCCAAGGTCTGGGGTCGCTGGGCAAGGCCTGGGCCTGTCCGGTCTGGGCTCTAACCTGGCGACGGAGGCCCTGGCCTGAGTATCAGGGACTCAGGGTCTGCCTTCTGGGGCCACTGTCCCCTGTCCTGCAGGACGGGTCCCCTCCCGCCCCGGCCTCCCTGGCTGCAAGCCTGTTTGCAGTTTCTTCCTCAGCTCTGCTGACTTGGGCTTCGGTAACCGGTGGGAAAGGTGGGCGGGACACGGTGGTGACATCCCTCCCTTTCGCACGTGCCTCTGGGCGGAGCTCGGCTTTACGTTATGTTTCCCAGAGCCGCAGGTGGGGTGGGTTTTCAGGACGCGTGACTGATCCAGAAATCAGGGTCCTGCCTTGGGATCTCAGCGAGCGTCTCCCGTCTGGGCCCCTCTGACAGGCCGTGGCCTCCCTCGGGGCTGGAGAGACCCGGTCCCTGCTGAAGGTGCCTGAGCTCCGGTGACTGCCCCAGCGTGGGGTGGGGAAGGACCACAGGCGGAGCCGCACAGAACCCTCCCTCGTGTTGCTGGGCTTTGTGGACACGGTGCCTGCGGTCATCTCCTTGTCCTGTTCTGGTGGTCCCCATCGTCCCCGCGACCCAGGAGCAGGGCTCCCTAGTGGGGGTCAGCTGCAGCCTCCCACAGACCTGCCTGGCGTTGGCTTGGCCAGAGCAAGAGTCGCACGAGCTCACGGTCACATGCGGCGTGCAGAGCAGCACTGAGCCGGGTCTGCCTTCTAGAAGGGAGAGCGTAGCTGCCCAGCTTCCAGGAACAGTGGTCGTCTGGGCTCCGGGTCCCGAGCCTTTACAGCGGGGGCCTGGCTGCTGCAGGGAGCCGGACCAGCAGCCGTGGTTCCTCCTGACCAGCCCCGAGGACCACTTCCACCCCAGGAAGGTGCTGGCATCTGGCACTGTGCAGGCCATTGGGCGGGGACTCCAGCAGGTGTTCACACAGCAAGAAGCTCTTGCCCAGATCCTTCTGGTCAGGGTGAGAATCCAGGATCATAATCTTAAGATCAGTAAGATCTGGCCTCTAGCCTCAGTTTCCCCGAATGCAGTGTAGGTGCAGCTCTCGCAATCTGTGGAGGGCTGCTGTGATGGTCAGTCTGATTCGATTCTGTTCTGTGAGGTCTGGCGGCAGGAAGCGGGGCGTGGGATGGTGGGGCGAAAGGGCTCATGTGGAAACTGGCTTGTGTGTGGCAGGTGTGCCTCATGAGAGCTTGCACACAGCACCCCCTGCGTGTGTGCCCTGAGTGTGAACAGATGCCATCATTTTGACCACGAGTGGAAGTAGCAATGCCCTGCCAATGTGTCATCTGTGGTCACACTGATCACCAGTGTTGTCCTGTTGGTCACTGGTGGGCCCAAAGGCAGGGCAGAATGGCGAATAGCTCTGGGGACTTAGAGTCCAGAAGGAGGTGGCTTGTCAAACTCAGGGCCATGGATTTTTAGCACTGAAGATGCCTTGTGGGTCATTTGATCGTACTTGTCATTTTACAGATAAGGAAACTGAGGCAGGAGGTCAAGGAGGGGAGTTGCCCAGATGGAAGAGACCCACTGCGACCCACTGCAGCTGCCCACCTTGCAGGGGTCCGGTGCCTGCTCTTTTCCTTCCAGGAAAATGAGGCACTTGGGCTTCATGTTTAAGTGACAGCCCCGGAAGGTCTTTCGGAAGTGGATGTTTGACTCTTAATCATCTCTGAGCATGTGGAAGTCCCGGGGACAAAAAGATGTGCACGCCTGTTTGTTCTTTGCTTCCTGGAGGAACTAACCAAAATGGATTTCTATTTCGATTCAGTTCCTGAGAACTTCGCAAATGCAGCCAGGACCTTGGGTGGCGATGACCAACCGCTGTCTGGTGTTCCGGGGCTGTGTCTTCACCTCGCTGCTGTTACTTGGGTAGTGCCACAGTGCCTGCGCTGTGCTAGCCTCGGGCATCGTCACAGCCCCTTGGTCAGGGACATTGCATACAAGGCCTGGCATAAGGCTTCGATGCCACAGTCTCCGCTGCCTGGGTCAGGCTCTTGCTGCACTGGGGATGCAGGATTCAAGGGTCCAGGGAACACTGAGATTCTGGGGGACGTCGAGACTCTGGGAGACACAGATTCCGGGTTCTGTGGAGGTGCAGAGATTCAGGGCACAGCGTGGCACATTGTGAGGAGTCTCCGGTCCTCCTTAGGTAGCCATGTCGGAGGGGATGGAGGCCGAAGGCTCAGAGACAGTGACAGTCACAGCAGGGTGTGTGTGTGGGGTAACTGGTCCTTACAGGACCTTGTCCTGGGGCACTGTCTTGGAACATCCCAGTTAATGCGGGCCTGCATGGGCCACTAGAAGTTGCCATGACAGGCACCTCCTGGGGTGGGGGCCTGCACCCTGTGTCACTAATGCCACATGGCCCACACGGACCAGGGCCACCTTCTCACCACCGGGGGAAAGGTGCGGCTGAGCAAGGTGCAAACAGGGGTCGTTCAGGGCCCTTGGGTCAGATGCCTGGGGATGTGGGTCAGTCAGCACCCTGCCTGGTGGGAGGGTCATCCGCATGGCATGAGTGCGCATCTGAGTGAAGATGCCGGTCCCTCTGTCCCTCGCTCCCGGCTGGCAAACAGAAGTTCCTGGGTCCCTACCCCAGAGGCTCCCCCAGCTGGGCCAGGCTGTGGCTGGTGGGCCTTTCTTCTGTCTCACGCAGTTGACCTGGGAGATGGCAGAGGCTTTGGGGGCCTGGGAATGCAGCCCTGGCCTTGGGCTTTCCAGGTGGCCTGGGGCCCAATGGTCCCTGTCATGTTAAGGAGGAAGGGCTTCCCTCTGCCCCAAAGGCTTTTATTATAATATCAGTTCTTTTAGACAAACCTGGAGCCAGCAGCTGGGGACACGCAGAGGGGACAGCCAGCCGCTGGAGTGCGGGGGGGCTTGGTGAGGGGACGGTCTGGCTGTGAAGGGGGATGGGGGTACCCAGTGGAATGAAGCCTTGAAAGAGATTTCGTAGGGACACCATCATTAACTGATGAACACCCAGGATCACAATATTTTCTTTTCCTTTTTTTCTTTTTTGGTCTTTTTTTTTTTTTTTTTTTTTTTTTTTTTTTTTTTTTTTTTTTTTTTTTTTTTTTTTTTTTTTTTTTTTTTTGAGACAGGGTCTTGCTATGCAGTTCAGGCTGACCTTGAACTCATTTTGTAGCCCAGGCTGATCTTGAACTTGCAACAATCCTTCTGCCTCAGCCTCTTGAGTGCTGAGATTACAGGAGCACGCCACCACGCACAGCTCCACGTTTTCGTTTTTGAACAAATTTATACTAGGTATTTTGAAGTTATTCTCTGCTAAGCCCAGCATTTGGACCTTCGCAAAGATAACTTGCTTCCTGCTCTTTCTTCTCTATATGGGTCACTTTCCTGATTCTTTTTCTTTTTTTTTTTTAATTTAAAAAAAATAATTTTTGAAGCCATTAAGGCAAAACTGTACCCTGAAATTAACTCTCTACATTCACCAGTAGGACATTTCAAAAATACCCTATTTTTTCAGTGTTTAATATTTTTTAAAATGATCAACATTTAGAGTAATGTAGCAACTCTGGATCAAATCTTCCCCTGGTGCTTGTCATGTTATCTGTTAAGGTGCTTTGTCCAATTTGTAGGTTTGTGAAGTCCTGCTTTCCCCATAGCGTAGAAGGGGAGTTTGAAAAATAATGGTGACTGTTAAGACTTTAAAAAATTATTACAATGAGACACACATTAGCATCAGTTTCCCTTAAAATATTCTTGCTTGAACACACTTATTCCATCGTTCTTGTTACTTTCTGAAGCAGGTCTGGAAGTCCTCTTTCCTGAGCATTGTTTAAAGTGGGATAAAAAAAAAATACAGTGACTGCTGCTGCCGACCGCCATCCAACAGAGAGGCAGCTCATGACGCTGTGTCCTCATCTGCCTTAATGGCCTGATTTGGCACTGTGCTGCTTCTGGCTCGTCCCCCAAGTTAAAATCACTGTGAAAGGAAACATTTTGAATGAATTCAGGACATCAAGGCAGCCACAACAGCACATTTAATGACACTCAGGAAAGAGGACTCCAGAAGTGCTTCAGAAAGCAGCAAGCACAGTGGGATGTGTTCAGATCAGAGTGATGGGGTAATGGCAACGTGTCTTCTACTGTAATAAAAAATTCTAATTTAGATGCATGCTGTACTTTTCAGTCACTCCTCATATAGTCTATGAGGTCCCTGCCTGTATATTTTTTTCCCCTTAGAAAGACTTTGAGTGTAGATTCTTAGGGTTGGTGCTGGCCATTTGTTGGCCAGAGGTTGCCCTTAGCCAGTTAGCTTTTCAGCCTTTACCACCGGCTGGGTGTGGACGTTGCAGATTGACTTCACAGTCCAAGGAGTTTGTTCTTTTGCAACAAGCTATCCCAGAGACTAGGCCCTCTTTGGTCACTCTTGAGGGGCACAAATAGTCCGACAGGGCTCTATGAGGCTGCAGTCCTGGTCCCTGCCTCCCAGGGGCACTTGGCTCTGCTGCTGCTGTCCCTGTCCACCGTCATTTGAATCCCAAATGCAACCTGGGTATCCCTGGAGGGCCAGGTCAGGGGAGCTTGGCTGTGAGTCCTGGAGCAGCTCAGCCTGCACTGTGACTTGGGGGTCCTCTGCCCTGTCCAGTGTCCAGCTGCGCGTCCTCCTGCCGGCGAGGGTGTGATCACCTCTGGCTCGGTTCCTGCTGGATGTACCAGTACCTTTCCTCATGTCACGGGGGCATCGTCTTCCTCTGCCCTGTGCTGCCCCCGGAAGCCCCCTGGCTCTGGGTTCCTGTCCCTCTAATCTGCAGTCTGTTAGTTCCTCGCCATTGTCGTCTTGATGATCTGAAGAGTTTGTTATTTGCATTTTGCTCTGGACTTTCAGTCGTTTTCAGTAGAAAGTAGGTCCATGTTTCTGCCATATGCCTGGCCATGGAAGTAGATCTACCTGTCTCCTTTATGCCCATACTGTGAGGCTTCTACGCACTTTGAACAATCCTGAACTTAGCTGGATGTGGTGGTGCACACCTGTAATCCCAGCACTGTGCGAGGCTGAGGCAGGAGGATTGCAAGGTTGAGCCCAGCCTGGGCACCTTAGCGAGACCCTTTCTCAAAATGAAAAATAAAAAGGCCCTGCAGCTTGGTGTGAAGGCCCTCGGTTTAACCCCCACTTCTGCAAGGAAAACAAAACAAAAAAAGAAAAGAAAATATAAGAAGTCTTTTTATACCAGCTGCAGGAGGCAGCTGTCAGAAGCTGTGGGCTGTGACCAGGTGTTGGGTCCAGGCTGCCACTGAGAAGCTGTGGGGTGTTGAGTAAGTGAGGTGGCCTTAGTGACCTTGGGTCCATGGGGGGAAGGGCACACACCTTGCGGTGGCCGTGAGGCCCCTGTGGGCTGTGCTGTGGTGCTGAATGTCTTAGTGCCTGTGAGCTCTCCCCACCTCACGAGGATGCTGGCCCGGGGTCTCGCTACCGCCCCCTCCCTGTGTCACTGGGTGGTGAAGGGAACACAGGAGGGCTGGGGTGCCAGGGGACCTCAACCAGAGGCGTAGCTGAGGTCCCGCTTGCAGAGGAGCCCTGGGCACTGCCCGGCTGTCCCCTCCACAGGCACCTGTGCCCGCGTATGCGGCTGCAACGAGACGCGGATGCTGGAGAGGCTGCCCCGGTGCGGGAAGACCTTCGCCGAGAGGATGCGCGAGGTGGCCGTCTGGAAGTGGTGCGACCTGTCCCAGTTCATCGTGTGAGTGCCCTGCCCGTGGGGCCTCCTCAGGGTCCCCTGGCCCTTCCTCACTCAGAGTTCTGGGGACAGTTGTTGTGGAGGGAGTCCTGGGCAGCAAGGACTTGGAGATGTGGAGGGTCGTGGTGTGTGGCTGCCCTCATCCTAGCTTCTCCAGCAAAGGCTCTTTTTGGGGTGTCCAGAGGCTCCCCAGCCTCGGGTCTGATGGCAGGTGGAGGTGGGTGGGCTGTGCAGTCTGGGGCTCTGCAGGACAGATGGGTGTGGGAGGCAGGGTTTGCCCAGGTCTGGCTGCCGAGGTGCCTGCAGGGCCTTGGCACATGCAGGGGTCCTGGAGTAGCCCTGGGTCTGGCCCAGGATCCCAGACTCCTGTGCTTCCAGCTCTGCTCAGTAAGGTCACCTGGGCGGGACAGGTGTGTCTGACCTGTGTCTTGGTGTCTATGCTGCCAGCCTCAGTTGGGTTGGGGGCCTGGGACCCTGCTGGTGGGTGGACAAGGAGGGCCTGGGTCACCCTCTTCCGACCCTGGAGAATGCAGAACATGTAATGTTCCATGTGAGGAGCTCTGTGCGGGAAGCTCTTCCTTCTGGGTCAGCCAGTCCCTCCGAGCACAGCCCAGGAAAGAGGAAGTAGCCACCTCACTGGACCCCATGGGGAGCCAGTGGGGCCCCTTCTGTTCTGTCCCTCTGTGGCGTGTGGGGCTGCTGGCTCTTAGACCGGTGGCTGCAAGCCCTGTCTCACGGACCCCATAGACAGGGAGGTCATCACCTCCAGATGCTGGGCCTGCTGGCCATCGGGAGATCTTTATAGCTGCTGGGCTGAGCTCTGGACCCTGGCCACTGGAGCCCTTGGGCAGCCTCAAGAACCATGCAGGGCTGCTCCAGGGCAGACGAGGCCAGTCTTGGGAACATTGCTGAGATCACAAACAGGGAACCACCCCCACAAGAGAGGCACTGTTCCTGCAGGAGACAGAGAGAGGCAGGCGTTGGGGCTTCCAGTTCTGACCTCCTGCCCCACCAGGCCCACGAGAACAGGCTGACCTAGAAAGCCAGAAGGTGCCTGGCCTCAGACAGACCTTCATCTCGGGTCCTTAGAGTGTCCCTGGATGGTGACTGCCTGGAGGAATGTGAGTCCTCAGCAGGTCCCCGTGTGCCCTTGGCCTTGGACATGCAGGGCGTGGCATGTCCACTGGGCAGGTCATTCTGGGGACTCTAGGGAGCTCATGCCCTTGAGCTCACAGTCACAGATCAGGCAGCGGACCCATGCGGCCAGCAGCATGGACGTGGCTTCCAAGGCTATGGTCCGAGTAGGTGGCTGGTGGGGCTGGGCCCACAGCGCCCCCTGCCTGTCCTCTTACCCGTGGAGGGGTCACCTTCTACACCTCCAGGTTCTACGAGAGCTTTACCAACTGCACCGAGGAGGAGACCGTCGTCGTGGGCTGCTACTGGCCCAACCCACTGGCCCAGGGCTTCATCACCGGCGTCCACCGGCAGTTCTTCTCCAACTGCACGGTGGACAGGACCCACTGGGAGGACCCGCCCGACGAGGTGCTCATCCCGCTGATCGCTGTGCCCATCCTGCTGACCGTGGCCATGGCCGGCTTGGTGGTGTGGCGCAGCAAACGGACGGACCAGCTTCCGTGAGCTCGGGCTGGGCCTGGCCGGTCCTGCTGGGAGAACATCCCCTGGGCCCTGAGATCTGTGAACGTCGTTGCTGTGTGTCCTGCCTAGTCCTGGCAGACCCCCGCCTGCCCAGGCCGGCGCGGTCCCTGGTGGCTGGCCGGCTGGGACCCCGTGTTTGTGTGCCGAGGGTCGCATCTCACACGGTCTGCTGCTGAGCCCCCAGCCATTTCACAGCAGAGTCCTGGCCCCGGCCCATGTCAGCTGCTGCTGTCGCCCTGCCCTGGCCACACCCCGGGGAGAGAGTGGGTGAGGACACTGGGTGAGGGATGGGCTGGGGCCCCCAGGAGCCCCGTGGGACCTGCCCATCTGCTCCCTCACCTCCTGGGCCGGTGGGGGGAAGCCAGCCCCTCACAGAGGCTCCCTTAGGGGGCACCCTCGAGCCCGTGGTCCCACGCTGTGTTTGCTGCCACCTGTGCTTTCTCTGAGTAAAAAGTCTGTGTCTGTACCTTCATGGTGCCTTGTCTTATTTCAGGGTGGTCAGTGCTCTCTGGGGACTGATGAGTCTGCTGCACCCGTGTGTTAAATGGGGAGCCCTGGAGGCCCCAGAACCCCAAGTTGTCCCACTCAGAGGCTGAGACAGCTGCTGTGCAGGGTGGCGTGGCCCCACAGAAGCCCCTTCCTGCTCCTGTTTCCTCTTCCAGGCTGCCTGGGATCTTGGGGGAGGGGAGTCCCTGACTGGGTGGGGTGGGGTGGGGCAGACGCTGGAGATTGGGGTGCAAAGGTGTCCTGGAGTGCTGGCAGGACCTGTGAGTGCAGTGTGTGGCAGGAGCCCGCTCAGCGCCGCACCCAGGTCCTACCCACCGTGGGCAGCTGTCACTTAGGACAGGCTCTGCGGGGCCGGACACAGCGTGACCCCAGCGTGGGGGTCCTTTGTTGAAAGCACTGTGATGCACGGGTAGGAGTTGGGGGTCTGTGGGGTGGTGGGAGTCCGAGGAGGGCTGCGTTTCCAGGCGAGGAGACGTGTCAAGCTCTGTTAGGCACTGCCCGTGCTGAGGGCACCTGGCGTCACCCTGGCCATTCCTGCAGGGCAGACTGCTGTCCAGGCGGGGGCCACGGCTCCACTGACCGGGACAGGAGCTGCATGTGGCTGCAGCTTGGAGTGAGTGGCTGGGGAGCAGGTGGGGACCCACGTGACCATGCAGGGCCCCTTCAGCCCCTTCAGCAGGCTTGCAGGCCCGAGGGGAGATAGATGTTCACTCCACAGGATCTTGTGCAGGGAAGTAATTATCCAGGGAGCTAAGACAAAAGTCTACTCCTATTGCTGCTTGATCATTTTTCCATGTTTTTGCTTATTCGTGTCTTTTCTCAGGGTGGTAAAGGGGCAGGGCACACACAGGGAATGTGTGTTATGTGTGTGCATGCCTGTGTGCGCGCACGTGTGTCCGGGGCAGGGATACACTAGGAGCTTTCCTGTTGCAAAAGCTCTTCTATTTCACCTGTGAGTTTGGGGGTGGTCGGGGTGTGTCCTTGATAACCTCACTCAACCAAGGTCTTTCACTAGTGTATTCAGAGCTCTGGAAACCCTAGCAACTTCCACGGCACAGCTGCGTCCCCGAGGGTACCCCTCATGTTGGGAGACGGAGACCCAGCCCTGGAGCTGTGTGGGCGGTGAGCAAGGCAGGGGCAGCAGGGTCCCGCTGCACCAGGGCGTCCTGAGCAAAATCCCGAGACTGCAAGGGTGTGGCGTGGGTGGAGGCTGGGCTCGGTGGACAGAAGTGTGGCAGGACTATAAGCAAAACAGGCTTGGGGGAACAGAAGGGCAGGCTGCCATTTCCGCAGCTCCTCTGGTGGGGAGGGCCACGTCTGTTGATACCAAAGCCCAAAGTGGGCTGGGTCGTCGTGGGTTCTGGGTCTCCCCTGGCCCTCAGGAGGCCACGCATGTGTGGGGTGGAAAGGGCCACGGAGGGAGCCTTCCCTGGTCCTGCATCTCAGACCACAGGGCAAATCACACCAGGAGCCACAGGCAGCCGCTGTGAGGTGGGAACCCTCATCCTGGGGCTGAATGTCCACTGCTGCGGGCACTGGGGCAGTAGCCTGGAGCTGGTGAATATGACTGGGGAGACACTGTGTGGCCTTTATTCCAGAAACTGCCCCACCTGAGTCCTGCCGGCCATGCTGCTCACCTGAGCAGGCGATCTCCACCAGGCTTTACAGAGGTCACATGGCTGGAGGGACACCTCCAAGACAGAAGGCCTGACACCCCGCCCTCGCAGTCCTGGGGGGTTCTTTGGGCAGGCCTGGGCGACAGTGGCAGTGTGGGGACTGTGAGGACTCAGATGTCCGCTGAAGAGAGGGCTTGCGTGGGACTGAGAAGGAAAGTCCTGCCCTGTCCTTTGAGAGTCCCCGGCTGAACACATGGTGACATGGTGGTGACACCACCCAGGGCGTTTCTCACGGCCTCACTCCTTGTGGAGAAGCACTGATTCATTAAAGAAATTCCTCAGATGGAATTCTCTGCAGTTTTACAACTACACCCAGGGGTTTGGAGGGCTGTAAGGGACTCTGGTGGATAAGAAGCAAAATCCTAGACTACAAAGCAATGCAGAGCCTCCACTTCTGATATGACAGAAACACTTCCCGGGCCAAACCACTGTGACTGCTGCAAACCATAACAAAGAACAAATAAGCCATTTAAAGTCTCTGGAAATTGACCTGAGGCCACGCAGCCAATGAAGAAACATTTATTACAGAAAATGGACCAAATTCACATAAAGACAGACTGCAGCACTGGAGCCACGGCCCCAGCAAGCCCCAGAGTCCCATTCTTGGTGTCTTGACAAGGTGACAGTTCAGGAGGTCAGGTGGTCAGTGTGCTCTCCCCTGGCCTGGCTGTGCAGAGGCCACAGTCCCCAAAGGATTAGGCGTCAGCTGCCCGCAGGTCCCTGAGAGGGGGGCACCCTTGTCCTTGGTGGTGTTGCTGCCGGATGTTCAGCAGGCTCTGGGTTGCCCTGGCACCGGGATGCTATCACCGGAAGAGGGGCCCTGGTCCCTCTGGATGATGGGAGAAGAGTCCGCAAGAAGCCCAAGCTGGGTGGGGGGTGTGTGGGCGGGAGGGTGCAAAGGCGGGAGGTGCTCATGGTGAGGGTGTGATCAGGTTGCGGCCTGCACGGTGGGCGACTGCGGGGTCTTGGAAGGTAGACAGGCAGGGGTGAGAGGCTGGGGCTGGGGCTGGGTGTGGCGTTACACCACTCACTTTCCTTGGGATGCCTGAGCCCTGGACAGAGAACACACTGTCAGGGCACGGAGGCCCTTCCTGTACAGGCCTTGCAGCAGCTACTGGCCAGCTGCCCTGCCTGACAGGCATTTCTGACTTCCCGGGTCCTCCCTCTGGTGCTGCCAGATGCCTCAAGCCGGGTCAGTCGCTTCCCCTGGTGGTATTTGCTGCCATGGATACAGTGAGACCTTTCTACCGTGGAGCAGGGTGGATATCCCATCTGTCCCCTTAGCTGCCAGGGCTGAGACTCCATGGCAGACCTGCTGTCCCCAAGAGCAGATGAAGCCTGGTACTAGGTGGCAAAAGTGGGGGCTGGTTAGTTACAGGGTCCCTTCTCCAGTTCCCAACCTTAGGGTCCTGTCAAGGTGACATCCTCAGAGGCCAGGTCACTAGGCTGAAGCCAGACTACAGGAACACAGGGCTCTGCAGCCACAATTCACCCCCAACCCCGAAATCTGCTGTCCAAGGACATCCAGGGGGTTCCGCAGCATTACCAAGGAAATGAGGTTAAGGAGAGAGCTGAGTGGAAATGACTTCTTGTTCTTTTATTTAAAAATCAAATTCAGTTAAAATAGGATTTGCTCATTTCAAATGTAGTTGAAAGAAACCAGGGCACTCAAGGTGACCAGTTAGAGCTGGAGGTAGAGGAGCGGCTCCTAGCAGGAAGGACTCTTGGAGGACTCCAGTGGTCATCAAGGAATCATGCTGGCAGATGCCAGAGATGGCACAGCAGGGCCAGTCATGGTGTCTGACTCCTCCAATGCCAAGTGCTTCCGTCTTGGTGCTGTGCTGACCAGTCCTGCTGAGCTGCCCAAGGCAGCTGTGTTGGGGAGCCGGGACGGGGCTGCACAGTGGATTGGTGAGGAGCCAGTGTAAGCCTGGGACCCCACCTCTCTGTCCTCTCCCACGTGACACCCTCTTTCTGCCTGGCCTTCCCTGTGGCCACCTTGTCAGGCAGAGCTGAACCCTGCACCTTTGTGTGTCAGGGCCGCGGTGAGGACAGGTCAGGTTGGCATGGGCACATGGGGAATGGCTGTGCTTGTCTGTGATGAGGCTTTCTGACCTTGGCATGGAACACAGGATCAAAAATGTGGGAAACTTTGCGTCCTGCTCCCACTGGATTGCAGGTACTGTTGCCAATACCTTTAGGGTCCCTTCACTTGGTTCGGGTGGAAATAGCAAACCAGAAATCATGGAGTCTGCTCTCAGCTCTTGATGCTGCAGCCTGGGACAGAGAACCCATAGTCCTTGATCCTTAAGTGTTACGGCTCTGGGCTTTGGGCCTCCCCATTAACCCGTCAACAGTCAAGGCTTAACCCTGTGCGGGTTGGCTGATGACGCCAGTCCTCCAGTCTCACGCATCCCTTCAGATCCCCTATCTCTACCCATTGCTGGAGCTCTTCAGTGTTACCAGCCCCAAGTCTTACAGCTCCCTAGTATAAAGTCAGCTCTGTCTACACCGCTTGGAATACCTGTGGAACAAATCCACACTCCACCGTGTGGAAGTCATCTTACATCAATGTGAGAATGGGGCAAAGGAGCAGCTTATATAGAGCAGCAGCCGGCTTGTGATTGGCTCACAATCGAGCCTGCTCATTGGCTCAGTTCAATTGGAACCTATTAACTAGTCCAAATTTGAGCCTGCGGATTGGTCTAAATCTGAGCCTGCTGATTGGTCCAAATTTAAGTCTGCTGATTGGTCTAAACTGGTCCAAATTCAATCCTGCTGCTTGGTACAAATTCAAACCAGCTTTGTTCAGGGACACAGGTTTTTCCAGGACGGTTGTTTTGTAAGCTGCAGAGCGTGTTCCCTTCTGGCTGTCAGCAGGAAAAGGGACAAGGCGGGCTATTTTTGACCTCAGTGGCACTGACACGATTGTGCACCTTGCTTTTGGTACTATGTCCGAAGCCCGGGCTACTTTTCCTTCTCCTCTCACAGTGCTGCGGATGCAACCCAGGGGTTTCTGCTGGAATCTCCTGCGCCCCTCCCGAGTGCTGGGCTCTGCTAGGAGCTTCTCAAGCCATCGCCAGGGCCTGAGCCGGCAGAGCGTTGCCTCCCTCCTGCCCACTTCCTCCCCAGACCTTCCACCACACCCAGCGGTCCTCAAGGGTTTGCCTGCAGCCAGACGCGGGGAAACGCTGGTGGCTCCAGCTGGAGACGAAGCTGCTCCTCCGGCATGTGCATCGCCGATCGTGCGCTTTTGTTTCTAAGCATTTTGTGCCTGAGCCCAAGGGGCTGTGAAAGGGCCTCTGTGCCGCAGCAGCAGCAGTTCCCGGAGGGGAACAAGGAGGCCTCGCTGCTGTCACCGACCTCACAGTGGGACGCGACGGGTCGCGTTCTGCGGAGCCTTTGTCGTGGGGATTTGTCTCTCTGTGGGAAGTAGCATTTGAATTTAGCAGGTGTTAGGTAGGAGCGCTGAGACATCTGGGGAGCAGATACCTTTTCATTTATTCAGTCGCGATTACACAGTGTGGGGAACCGTGGGGGAGGCCCACGGAGGGACAGAACCAGGCCGGTTCCCGGGAGGTTGGTGGGGAGGTGCGTCCGGAAGGCCTGGACTAGGCTCTGCTCCGTGCCCTTGAGCCCACGGAGGGTGAGGACTTTCAGCCAGGCCTTGGGGGGTGGAGGAGTCTGGAATTCGCAGGGGCTCCAGAGGATGCGAGCAGGAGCGGCCGAGATGCGAGGAGACCCCGGCCAGTTCAGCTCCCCGCAGGTCGGAGCAGGCCTCGTTCAGAAATCAAGAGATCAACCGAAGGCAGGTAAGGAAGCAGGAATGCGCAAGTACCGTAAGTGGGAGTATACAGGTTTTAAGTAACAGCTGACAAACGCGATCGATCGATCTATCTATCTATCTATCTATCTATCTATCTATCATTTATTTCTTCCCCACAGAGAAATATTCATTCTTTTTGTATATGGATGGGAAATTTGCAAAAGTTGAAGTGATAATGCCTACTTTCCTGAATTAAAAGGCAAAAGAAGCTGGGTGTGGTGGTACACGCCTGTAAAAAAAGGAGCTGGGACATAGCTCAGTGTGAAGGGCCTGGATTCAATTCCTAACAGCTTTCTTCCTTCCCCATGTGCAAAAGGCAAAAGAGAAAAATCTTACATGGAAATCACACCCCCCGCTTTATGATTTTGGATTTAAGAGGAGATAAAAGCAGAAAATCACACACTATTTACAAATTGATAATAACAAAACACCCTCCAGATAGCGAAATACCTTGAGATATGCTTCCCTATGCACACGTGCACACACCTGGCAGGGGTGGGGTCCCCCGCAGGACTCATGCAGGGGCCTGGGGCAGTGAGTGGGGAAATTTACATCCCCTGCCCTTGAAACTAACAAGGCATTGGATGCCACAGGCTGGTAAAAACAAAACAAACAAACAAACAAATAACAAGAGTAGAAGGAGCCGGGCATGGTGGTGCTCGCCTTTAACCCCAGTACTCAAATGGCTGAGGTAGGAGGAGCGTTGTGAGTTCGAGGCGAGCTTGGGCTACAACGCCAGCGCAAGGCTGGCCTGAGCTAAATAGTGCGACCTTGCCTTAAAAAACCAGGGCTGGGAGTTTGGCTCAGTGGCTTAAGCGCCTGCCCTGACAGTTGCGAGGTTGTGAGTTTGATTCCCGGTGCTGGGGGGAAAAAAAAAAAAAAGAGTAGAAGGAAGAAAGAATGTTAAGTCAGGTGTAGTGGCACAAACCTGTGATCCTAGCACTCAGGAGGCTGAGGCAGGAGGATCACTGCTAGTTCAAGTGTCAGGCTGAATTACATAGCGAGAGCCCAGTCTTAAAGAAACAAAACAAAAAACAAACAAAAAAGAAATAATGTTAAAAGCAAAACTAATGAAGTGGAAAAGAAAGGGAAGTTTCCATCAGTGAACATGTTTCTTTCAAAAGAATAAAGAAGAGCTAGAATGCCTGAACACTGAATAATAACAGAAAAAAGCTGGAAGTTTCCTCAAATATTTACTTCTAAAAGGTGACAGTGGGTTTGGTGGTTTATGTGTGGGTTCCATCATCCATCCCCATGGGACACCCCCTGGATTGCCTTGACCCAGCAGGGCCTGTTCCCCAAAGGTGCTTGGCACCCTGAGCCTGTGGCAGGGAGAAGTAGGGTTGTGACCCTGTGGCTCCACGGAGCATTGCCACATCCACTGCTGCACCTGACGCCCTCTGTCCACGTCCGATGGGAAGAAAGGAGAGATACGGGCCAGGTATTTCCCTTCAGGGCTCGGTCTCTTCTCCAGGGCTCCTGCCTACCTGGGCAGATGGATTCATCTCACATGGCTGCCTCTGGCTGCAAGGGAGATGGGAAGAAGCCCAGGAGGGTTGGGTCCATTAAGAGATCCTGCAACTGAGAGTCAGAGGATCCCTGCCTCTTGTGGCCCGTGGAAGATGAGAGGAACTACCCACTCAATCCATGATCAATTGCAGAAGCTTCATGAAGGACAACACTCATTTTTTTCTTTTTAAGGAAGAGTGGCACATGTCTATAATTGTAGCATTCTGGGAGGCTGAGGCAGGAGAATGCCAAGCTCAAGCCCAGCCTGGGCAACACAGTCACTTAATGAGACCCTATCTCAAAATAAACAAAAATAGAAAGGGGAATGTAGTTTAGTGGGAAGACCCTGGGTGAAATCCTCAGTACTGCCCCCACTCCAAGTAAGTGAATAAAACACCAAGTATAACTGAAGACCCTAGTGAGATGTAGTATGTACTCTAAGGATTGGGGGCAAGGTCAGAGCAGGACCAAGGCTCCTGGTGCCCCTGTCATTATCTGACCCTTCATCTGGGAAGCAGGATATTTCAGAAGAGGCTCAGGAGTTGGGGTGAGGACGCCAAGTTGTTTGGGTGACTCCAAAGCTCTGTATTTCAGTCCCTCTCTTCTTCACTCCTTCCCTGAAGGTGCTTTCTTACTATAGAAGGCAGGTCGGGGGCTGGGGACCCAGCTGTGATAAGAGGGCCCCGCCTGTGATTTGGGACAGGGACAAGATTGGTCTTGGGCCCGGTGGGGACAGCAACAGGGCTGGTGTGTGCCGAGGGCGGGGTGGGAACCGGATCTTCGCAGTGTCTGTAGCCAGATTTGAAGGTTTCCTGACAGAAAGCTGCCAGGGGATGCACGTGGGATGCTGGCTTCCTGGAACTCACAATAACAAACCCTTCCTGAGTATTCTCTGCCTTCCAGGAGCTGCTCGTCCTAGGAGGCTTGTGTCCTGTCACCCTGCCACCACCCTTGGAGCCAGGTGCTATTTTTTGAGACAGAGCTCACTCTGTAGCCCAGGCTGGCCTCAAACTCGCAGTGATCCTCCTGCTTCAGCCTCCCAAATGCTGGGATGACAGGGATGTGTCACCACGCCCACTAGCAAGTACTACTTTTACTGCCACTTTGTAGATGAGGAAACAGAGGCCTCGGGATGATTTGGTAACATCCCCGAGACCATGCAGCTCGTTAACGGTGGGCAACAGATGAAATCCTTGTTTTGTCTGGTCCCAAACGCACATGCTTTAAGTACCCAGTGTTGATCTGGGCTGAGAGAATTGCAGGTTTCAGGACAGAACGGAGCAGAGCCAGGCCCAGCCTCCTGTGCGCGACCTGGGGCTGCTGGCTCTGCCCGCCACAGCTCCTGGGCACCTTTGGCCGAGGGGTGTCCCTGAGTTGCTGGGGGCTCCCTGCAGTGTGGATTTCTTGATGGTAAAGTAAGGGACATGGTGTGGGGGGGTCCCATCCAGCGTCTCCACATTCAACCCCCACTTATCAGCAGGGAAACTGAGGCACAGAGAGACAGACCTGTTCAAGGCTATCTGGGAGAAGCCCTGGAGTGAGTCCATTCCCTGCCCTCATCCTTACTGCTCTGTGTCCAATGCCAAGAGCTTCCTTATGCCTGTCCCCTCCACTGCTTTGTTTTTTTAATTTTTTATTTATTTATTGATTGATTTTTTTTTTTTTTTTTTGTATTGGGGATCAAACTCAAAACCTCATGCCCATCAGGCAGGTGCTTATGCCACTGAGCTAAACCCCCGGCCCTTAATTTTTTATTTATTTAATTTAATTTTATTATTTTTTTGAGGTTAGGTCTTACTTTGCAGTGCAGGCTGACCTTAAACTTGCTTGGGTAGCACAGGCTGGCCTTGAACTCATGCCATCCTCCTGCCTCAGCCTCCCAAGTGCTGGGATGACAAGCCCACCACTCTGGCCCCTTCTCCACTTTAAAGACCCATCCGGCAAGTTTAGGGTGTCAGCCTAGGCTCGGAGCTCTCGTGGGGTGCTGTCCTTGCTGGTTGTGTGTGTGTGAGAATGCTTGGCGTTGGAATTTAAGTCCTGTCAGCACTTTCCCTCAGTTTCCAATGCTCTCTTCCTTTTCTTTGTGTTTGCCTCTCCTGGAGGGGCTGGGGACCCCTCTAGAGCATGCTTCCCCTTCCTTTGCATACCTGACTGGGCTGGAGTCTCTGGGACCCAAGGGAGCAGGGTTGGGGGCATCTTGTCTTCCCAGGGGCCCTGACCCTTCCTGGTCCCTCGAAGCCCTGTCCCCTGGGGTCCCTCTCTGGCAGCCTTAATTGGGCCATTGGTGGAGATAGAGGGAGCACACAGGATCTCGGCTGGGGTTTGAAGCATTTTTACTAACAGTTTCTTTGTAGTCTTGGGAGTCTTTATTTTCCAATAATGTTCATTGTGTAGTTTTGCATAATTTTTTTTTCTTTTTGCGGCACCGGGGATCAAACTCACAACCTTGCGCCTGCCAGACAGGTGCTTTAGCCACTGAGCCAAATTCCCTGCCCTAGTTTTTTGAGGCAGGGTCACACTATGTAGCTCAGGGCAGCCTTGCGCTCACGTTGTAGCCCAAGCCGGCCTCAAACTCACAACGCTCCACCTACCTCAGTCTCCTGAGTACTGAGATTAAAGGCATGCACCACCACACCCGGCTATAAAAATTTCTGGTTAGTACATGTTATGGGAATTTTACGTTGACTTTTTTTTTTTTTTCTTTATTCTGGGGATGAAACCCAGAGCCTTGGGCATGTTAAGCAAGAGCTCATCACTGAGCTACGCTCCTAGCCATAGTTATTCTGTATCATTTGGTGTAGTGACTTGTATCCAGATATCCTCCCAAAGCCTCACTTTGGTCATAGGTGGGGCTTTTTGGAGCTGGCTGTATTTAAAGCGTGTGATTCTGGGATTAAGGGTGTATGGTAGTCAAGCCTCCCCTCTTGTTGCTTCTGCTGTCTTTCTCAGCCATGAACAGTTACCTATCTGTCAAGCCACCCTGGACTGAAACCTCTACAAACTGTGAGCCAAACAAACCTTTCCTCCTTTAAACTTTGGATGTCACCTATTTTATCCCTGCAACAAGAGAAAAGTCTCTTGCAGAAGATGATATTTCAAAGCACACATTCCGTTCAAATAAATATACACATTTCACATATGCACTCTCACCTAAAACAGTGCTGTGCCTCACCTGAAAAAAAGAAAAAGGGTATGTGGTAGTCAAGTACTCCATTGATTGGAATTTGCATGGTTCTGGGTGTGGCTGAATGGATTTACTGAAAACAGAAGGCCCCCCCACCCCCATGTGGATGGCACCACCCAAAATGCCTGCAGCCTGAATGGGACAAAAGGGAAAGATGGAAGGCAAGCTGGCTGCTGTTGCTGCCTGCTGCTAGCTGATTGCGGCTTTCGCCTACCCTGCCTTGGACTGTTCCTCCTCTGTGATGCCCCTCTGCCTGCTGCCCTGCCTTGGATCCAGTCTACTATAGACTGAAGCCTCTAACAATTCTGATCTGAAATCAACAGTGTTGAGTATTTTGTCCGAGCAATTAGAAAAGTAATTAGAACATTTGGGGAAGAGATTTTTGAGTCCAGTGGTTGGAGATTTTAGCACCCTTCCTTCTTTTGTAGACAAAACAACTAGACCAACAAATCAATAAAGCTACAGAAGATTTGAACTTTACCACCTGTGACGGGTAATCTTGGTTGTCAGCGCTGGTTGGACTGAGAAAAAACACACTTACAGATATGTCTGAGGGGGTTTCCAGAGGTGGTTGTTGGATCACAAGGGCTCTAACTTCCTGGTGAATTAGTCTGTTGATACAATCGTGATTTGATGGTATTTGAGGTGGTGATGGAGATTTAGGAGTCAGGCCTGGCCGAAGGGAGTGGATCATGGAGGTGTGACCTTGGGGATTCTCCTCCCTGGCAGCACCCTCTCTGGCTCCTTTCTTCTTTCTCTGCCTCTTGGTTGCCAGAAAGTGAAAGCGTTCTCCTGCCACACCCTTCTACCCTGCTGTTTCTGCTCTGGAGTCCGAGACTGTGAACTGAACTTTCTGAAATAAACCTTTCCTCCTATAAAATGTGTATGTCAGATACTTGGTCACAGTCACAGAAAGCTGACCATCACACCGTCAGTCAATGTGACCTGACTGGTATTTACAGAATCTTACACTCAGCAGCTCCAGAGACATGTTTGCAAGGACACATGGCGTCTCCATGGAGACGGATTTCTCTTCCCGAGGATAAATCCCCATCTCATTAAATTTCAAAAGCTGATAGCTAGAGTGTTCCCAAGGAAGGTACTTTTGAGATTTATAGTAGTAACATATCTAGAAAAATCTCCAAAATGTTTGGAAATTGAGAAAAATTCTTTTAAAACCTACAGGTCAAAGAAAACATAGGTTAATTTTTAGTCTCAGCTTTAATGAAAGTGAAACCACAACATACTGTAATTTGTGAGATGTGTGAGAGCAGCTTTGGGTGGAAATTTATAATATTGAGTGTTTATATTAGAAAAGAAACAAAATTTTATTTATTTATTTATTTTTTTGAGACAGGTTCTCGCTATGCAGTTCAGGCTGGCCTTGAACCTACTACAGAGCCCATGCTGGCCTCAAACCCACAATGATCCTCCTGCCTCAACCTCCCAACTTCTGAGATTACAGGCGTGAGCCACCATGCCCAGCAAGAAACAAAATTTTAAATGAATAATCTGCTTCCATTTTAACAAACTGGGAAAAGCAAATTAAACCCAAAATGAGGAGAACATACATTGGAAAGAGTAGAAATCAATAATATGGATAGCAGATGAGGACTAGAAGCATCAACAAAATGAAAAATTGGCTCACAAAATACATGGATCAAATTGACCAAGACTGTAGAACTGGTGAAAGAGGCAAACAACCCTGTAATTCCCATGGGCACTGTAAATCAACCCATGGAAAAGCCCCTGTTCTGAACACGGGAGGCTTTGGGCAACACTTTAGGTCCGAAACGATGCGGACCTCTGTACCCTGAGTCTGCTGTACCTGCTGCTCCTCCAGCCTGCTGCCCCCGCCTCCCGCGCTCCGCAGGCCTCAGCTCTGCCTTCCCTTCCTCCTCCCTGCAGCCGCTCCAGGAGGGTCTTTCCCGGGGCCCCCAGGGCCTGGCAGGGGGGTGGCTGGGTCCAATCAGCGCCGAAGGGCAGGGGCTGACACGTGCCTAGCATGTGAGTGTTCAGGGGCCTTCAGCAGGCAGTGCCCACGTCCCCTTGTGATCCCATCTCTTCCTTTAAAAAAGTAATTTACTTAGAAATTCTAAGACCGTTAGTAGACATGGGAAAATGACAAAGTAGCTACAGGCAGTGATCGAAATATACAGTGAATATTTAAATTTAGAAAAAACAAATGCGCATACAGTATTACAGTAAAAGACACACTGTCACTACTCCCCCTCGCTTTAATCACACTTCTCCCCTCCTTGTGGCCACTTTCTGAAGGGTTCTGTGGCTCTCTTTTGTGAGCGCCTTTGCAAGGTAGGGTGGAAAACACAGTGAACGCTGCGGCCGAGCGCCGTCCGGACGGAAAAGCGGCTCGGTGAAACATCGCAGCGCGTCCTCACCCGCTTTATCCACCTGATCGGCCCGGTGCAACTTCCGGCCCAACCCCAAAGTCAGATGGCGGAAGGGAAACGTTTAGAGGAGACTCAGGATATGGAAGCATTCAGGACAGCGCAGCTCAAGGCACTCAGGAAAGCGGTGTTCCAAGCAAGGAGAGTATTTTGAGGGGGGATTTATGGCCATGTGTCTTTTACTGTGACAAATTAAAATTTTGTTTTCAACATTCACCGTAGTTTTTGTTCACACTGCCGATCCTTCTCACTAACACAAAGTAGAAATTGGCCATCGGCCCCCAGCGCTCTGCTCGGCCTTGCAAGGACGCAGCTCTTCCAGGTGTGAGGGGTGCGCGGGCGTCCCCCAGGGGGTCTGGCGGCCATGGGTGGAAGCCCCCAGCGCTGCCTGCAGACCCTTATTGCATGAGACCTAAACAGTACAGGCGAGGGGGCTGTGACCCCGGGAGCCCCGGGGGAGCGAGGGACAGTTCTCCCGGGGCCGGGACGCTCGCTACCCTGGAGCCCACGCCGGCTTGGTGTCTCCCTCTCAGACTGGGCTGGATCTTGCTCCAGGCTTCCCGTGGATTTGAAGCGATCAGTGCCACATTCACTGCGCGGTGAACTGTGCACACGCTCGGCCGGCAGCACGCATACCCACGGGGCCCACGCGTGCCTTTTTCACGGAGCTCGGCCCTGCCCAGTCCCCGTGGGGCCCTGCTGTGTGGGGCAGCAGCTCTGGGGCTGAGCGGAGACCCCGGGTCTCAGCGTCCCTGGCGGGGACTCCTTCCTGAGGGCAGGGGCCGAGGCCGAGTGAGCGCCTCCTAACCTGTGGATCAGCTCCAGGTGACCGACATACAGAGTCTGTGGAGGAGACTGACCCCTGGCGCACAGCACAGGCCTAAGGCACCGACGGATAAACAGCTTAGTCATGCTAAGGAAGACGTCCCACCTGGGCATCTACCATATTAAATTAAGGGGCACGGGCACCTGACTTCTCAGACAGGCCAGGTGAGAGGGCCTCACATGTAAGGCCCGGGAAAAACGGGGTGCCCTAAGGCTGTGTGTGGCCACAACACCGACCATCACCCGGTCCCCCCCACCAGCCTTACCCAGGAGAATTGCCACAGCCATGGCGGTCCAGGTAGTGCCCAGGCTTCAGCAGCCTGGTCTAGGTCTGCACTCTGACGGCTCCGGACCTCTCGGTTCGCCTGGCCTGACCCCTTATCTGTCCCCTCGGGTGAGGCTGGGATCTGTATCGGCTCTCTGCCTGTGCTCTTTGTAGTGCTTATTTAAATCCTGTGGCTGCCTAACCCTTCCGTAGCCTTTCTGTGACCCGTAGGTCACTATGTAACGTGCGCTTTGAGTATTACAGATATTACTAATTAAGAATACAATGGAATAGGGCTGGGGATATAGCTCAGCAGCCTAAGTGCCTCCCTGGCAAGCATGAGGTCATAAGTTTGATTTCCGGAACCCCCCAAAAGAATACAATGGAATCAGAAAAATCTTATGATTGCCACCATTATGATTACCAAAGCAAAACCCAGAATTATTGGTGAATTAAAGCCAATGAAATGGATGTGGCTTGTGAATGTATTGTTATTCAATAAATTCAGATGTTGTGGAAAGACCAGTGTTTGGTCCATGTAAATGGTGGTGCTTGTTATAATTTTTTAAAAATAATATTTATTTTAAAGAGAATAAAACAAAGCAAAATAAAACAGAATAAAGCCAATCAAAACCAAACAGTGACACAGGATTTCAAAACAAGATAATAGGAAATTAACAATGGTTATCATAATGCTTCTTGTTGTCTTCAAAATAGCTGCCCATATCTTCAGACATAGTAAAATCAAGCAGAACAGAATAGAACCAATAAAAACAAAACAATGAATGCAATACAGGACTTTGAAACAAATTAATAGTAAATCCAAAATGGTTACCATAATATATCTTGTTATTTTTCAAATAGCTGCCCATGCCATTAGAAATAATAAAATCAAACAAAACAAAAAAGAATAAAACCAAACCAAACAAAACAACGAAAATGATACAGGACTTCTAAACAAGATAATAGGGAATTAACAAGGGCTACCACCTTCAGAAGGAGATCCCCCATAGATGCTACATTGTGTACTGTTATCCTCTGAATAGAAGATCAGACTACCTGCTTTAGGCCTGCAAAGTCAGTGAAATGCTAAACACTGCAAGCATGAAGTTGTATTTTACCTCGATAGCTATCCTCTCAGCCTGTGTTTCTCCAGATCAGCGGGTTGCTTACAGGGGACTCGGGGGAGGTGTTGGTCTTTCTTGTCTCTCAGCCAGTGAGCTGAAAGGGACTGGTGTCTGGTTCTCCCCCAGGCAACCCACACATGGTGCCAACTCACGGAAGGACTTGGCTTCTTGTTGGCAACTTGTTCTTCTCCCCCACAGTCCACAAATGGCACTGACTCACAGGAAAAGGCTGATGTCTGGCTATCCTCCCAGCATTCCACACATGGCACCAACTCACAGGAAGGGCTTGGCTTCTTTTTGGTTTCTCAGGTTTATTATTGACAGGAACCAGACTAAAGAGCTCTTCTAGGAAGTGCCCAGAAGCACAGCCAGGCAGAATGGGTCCTGACTGATGGCTGCAGATGAGAATCTGGATCTAGACCAGGTGGATCATACCGGTATCTCCAGCCATCACTGACTGGGACTCCACAACACTTACTCCAGATGACCAGATGGACAAACCTGTGCCTACCCAGTGTTGCTGTATCATACCTGGTGTCTGGGCAGTCTGCATGGATAGGACAGTAGTCTTGAAGAAGACCATTTAATTGGATGGGGGAAGTTTCAAGACAGCCTAACATGCAGACATTTGCATGGGTAATGCTGGCTACTTTTAGCTAGATTTATAGTAGGAACCAGGGACAAAAGTCAGAGCAGAAAAATTTGAAAAACTTGAATCTTGACACAAAAGGAATCAAAATTGGTGACAAAGGAGGTGTGACTGCTGAAGAGATTAGTGCCATTAAAAAGAAACCAAGTACTTTGTGCAAGGACAAGAAGAAAGATACTTTGAGTGCATCTTGGTAATCAGTAAGACCCCTGTAATTGGTAAGATTCCACCAATTGTAGACTCAAGGGTACAAAAGTGTCAACATTTCCCTGGGACCTCTAAGTACCTCTTAGAAAATTGTTTCCACAGGATTCATTTCATTGTTGTTAGCCATTCAGGCACTCAGAGGTCACTGCTGCCAAGGTCCAAGGAGGCCTGGCTACTGCTTCCATTGACAATGGACCTTGGAGTTGTCACATGATGCTGTTTTACTGGCATGCATAATACAAGAGTTGAAAGGTTAGGAAGGCTTCTGCCCAGACTTCAAAGGAAGGCCTGGGAGGTCAAGCAAAGAGCCACTGAAGGACAGTGTGTGAAGCTATGAGAATGAAGCCAAATATGCAGTGGAGAACCCAGGAAGTTGGAGATACCAGGAATGTGGGACATCTGCTGAGAAAGGCTGCAAGATGTGAGTACAGCCAGTCCAAGGAGAGGCTGTGTAGGCCGAAGCTGATAAGGCCATACTGGTGGGACCAACCAGGACCACTAATCCTTCTGAGGGATTAGTGCAGCACACTCCTAGGTGTGTCAGGTTGGGTCATGGAGGCATGGCCTTAGGGTTTACGTCTGGTCCCTCACTCCTTCTCTGGCAGTCTTGCCTTGCTCTGCTTCTCAGCTGCCATGAACTGAGCTTTTTTTGCTCTTCCTTACATTTCTGCTATGGTATTTTTGTCTTGGAGACAGCTCACCGTGAACTAAATCTTCTGAAACCACAAGCCAAATTAAACCTCTCATTCTTTAAATTGTGGGTGTGAATATTATGTCTCAGTGACAAGAAAGGTGATTAATGAAGGCTCTACAATTCTCAGCATTGGACCAGGTTCTCTTTGCTCCCCGGGGTTGGGGAGGTTGAAGCTCTGGACACTGCTGAGTGGCCACAAATGTTTTAGGAAGTTTCTGTTTGATATCTGGCTTCCAGGCAGGTGCTTATGCTGCTAAGCTATATCCCCTGCCCCCCATTTCTTTATACATTTCAGATTTCTTTTGTGAAAAGTTTAGACATTTCAGATAGTATATTGTCACAACCTAAAGTAATGATCCTTTTTCTTTAGGAGTCTGTCATTGTTTTGTCTACTTGTCCATTTGTTTAGTGACTCAGTGGACTGTTTCAGTGGAGTCTACATCCCATAAAATGTACAACCTCTGACTTCCCTCCTCAGAGGCAGAGCCTGGGGTTTCACCTGACTTCTCCTCCCTGGGGCAGCGATGGTCTTAGCAGGGCACTGTGACTGGAGCAACTGGACCTCTAGTTGCTCTGATTCTACTGGTATCACATCCACAAACTGCTCTCTGATTTCTTTGTTTTTATTGACAAAGTGTTCCATAGTCTGATCCAATTAATAGGTTTCTTTGAGGCTGGTCTTCGAGACTTGCTCTGATCTCAGGAGAGCTCATCCTAACTGTTTCAACCCTTGATTCTCTCTGCTGAATTTCTAGCTGGCACCAATGTGCAACCCTGCACTGTGCACAGGTGTGTGGTAGTGGGTGCTGTGGTGCAGGAGAGCGTGGTGAAGTCTCAGGACCGAATAGGACAATGGTCATCCCCTTTCTGCTGATGCCCGTTTACACACTGCAGTATTGGGGGAAAACATGCAGAGCCCATATTTCATGATGCCTAGAGATCAGAGTTGTATCTTGGAATCTGCCCCCTTGGGAGCTACTATTTCTTCTCTTTCTCTTTCTCTTTCTCCTTCTCCTTCTTCTCCTCCTCCTCCTCCACTTTCTCTTCCTCGTCCTCTTCTCCTTCTTCTCCTTCTCATCCTCTTTCTTTTCTCCTTCTCCTTCTCCTTCTCCTTCTTCTCTTCCTTTTCTCCTTCTCCTTCTCCTCCTTCTTCCCTTTCCTCCTCCTCCTCCTCCTCCTCTTCCTCCTCCTCCTCCTCCTCCTCCTCCTCCTCTTCTTCTTCTTCTTCTTCCTCTCCTCCTCCTCCTTCTTGAAAAACAATCTTTTTTTTTTTTGAGGCATGGTTTCACTGTGTAGCTCAGGCTACTGTTGAACTCACTATGTATCCCAGGCTGGCCTGGAACTCACAGCGATCTGCTTCCCTCAGCCTCCTAAGTGCTGGGTAAAATTATTATTTAAGATGAATCACATTAATTCTTATTTTAGTAGCACTGAGGTAATACAGAATACTAAAGTTTGTTAGAATTTGCCTGATTTTTACCCTCTTTCAAAACAAGGGTCAATGAAATCTTACATGATATGTTATAAAATAAGTAAACAATATATTATTTTGTATTTTTTCTCCTTTTCAGAATCCATCTTAACAATGAGAAGACTATCTTGATAAAATACTGTTTCTTTAATTAATAAATCTGGAAATTCTGTTAGCAAAGTTACTAGTATTCCAAATCAGCTGTTATGTTATTTAGAACTATCTCTCGTATTTCTTTCCTACAGTACTTGGAGATTTTTGTTGAAGAATCATGAAGAATCATTTTTATAAGTACTCCTTATCTTTATCATGACAGCTTCTCTTATAAGTTGATTTTAATATTTAGTGCAGGTCATGGTAGTGCACACTTATAGTCCCAGCACTCAGGGGGCTGAGACAGAAGGCTTGTTGTGAGTTCAAGGCCAGCCTGAACTATACAGCAAGACCCTGTCTCAAAAAACAAAACAACGACAACAACAAAAAATTTGATTTGAATGTTCCATATTTTCTATAAGATTACATTGAGATAAAGGTAATCGAGCCGGGCATGGTGGTGCACGCCTTTAATCCCAGCACTCGGGAGGCTGAGGTAGGAGAAGCGTTGTGAGTTTATGGCCGGCTTGGGCTACAATGTGAGTGCAAGGCTGTCCTGAGCTACATAGTGTGACCCTGCCTCAAAAAACCAGGGCTGGGAGTTTGGCTCAATGGCTTAAGCGCCTGCCTGGCAGGTGTGAGGTTGAGAGTGCAATCCCTGGTACCACACACACACACAAAAAAAGATAACTGAACTTCATCATCCTAGAGCTGTGTATTCAGAATCTCAGCTCTCAGCCATATGGCAGTGCATACTCCTAATCCAAGCACCCTGAAGGCTGAGTCAGGAGGACTGCAAATTCCAGGCCACCCTGGGCTACATAAGGACTTCTATGCAGGCCTGAGTTTCACAGTGAGACCTTGTCTCAAACAAAACAAGTCAACACAAAAATCTCTTTTCTTTCTTAGAAATAGAAACATTAGTGCCTTTCTTATTCTCCTTGAAACTTAACCTTATATAAAAAATGAGGTTGGTTGTGTACCTGTTGGGTGAAGAAGTAAATGAGATGGTGTGTGTCAAGGGTTTTGCTAGCTGCCTGACTGATTTAATACTTTTATTATTGATTGTACTACTTACCACACAATATTTTTTATTTCATTAATTGAAAAAAAAATTGCTATCAGGTTTTTATTGACCAGTAGAGAAACCTTCCTGAACCTCCCTGGTCTTTGTCATTTAAAGTAATTTATTTTGTAAAGTTCTTGTAGAGATAGTATTCCAAATTCAGTCTTCTTCTTCTTCTTCTTCTTCTTCTTCTTCTTCTTCTTCTTCTTCTTCTTCTTCTTCTTCTGTACTGGGGATTGAACTATTTTGTACTATGCTGCACCCCTGGGCCTGCCTTTCTTTCTTTCTTTCTTTCTTTCTTTCTTTCTTTCTTTCTTTCTTTCTTTTTTTTAACTTTAAAGAAAACACAACCAAACAAAATAAAACAGAATAAAGCCAATCAAAACAAAACTGTGGAAGCAATACAGGACTTCAAAACAAGGTAATAAAAAATCAACAAAGTCTACTGTCCTAGTTACTTTTCACTCGTGGCTGAAACAAAATACCTGACACCCAAAATTAGGGAAGGAAAGGTTTATTTCTTGTAGTTCTCAGGGGTTTCAGTCCATACTTAGTTGACTCCAAGGCAGCATGGTAGGACAGCCATTCATGGTGGCTGCCAAACAGCAAGGCAAAAGAGAGAGAGAGAGAGAGAGAGAGAGAGAGAGAGAGAGAGAGAGAGAGAAAGACACGCCTTCCTCTTGCCCTTACACTGTACGTTGGCTCCACCCCCGGGCGGGTACAGCACTCACATCACCAATCCCAGTGCTAGACAATAGACCAATCAGGAATGCCAGACTCAGCCCCATTGAAATCACATGAGGCCTTGTGGGGGGTAAAGGATCAAACCCATACAACTACCATAAAATATCTTATCTTCAAAATAACTGCCCAAGACATCACATATAATAAAATCAAACAAAACAAAACAGAATAAAACCAAACCAAACAAAACAATGAAAATGATACAGGACTTCAAAACAAGATAATAGGGAATTAACAATGGCTACTAGCTTCAGAAGGAGATCCCCCCATAGTTGCTATATTGCATATTGCTATACTCTAAATAGATGCTCAGACTATGGACTTTAGGCCTGCGAAGTCAATCAAGCAATACAGGCATTAAGTTATTTCTTTACTTCAGTGGCTGTCATTGCAGCCTGTGTTTTGCCGAACCAGCCAGCTGCTTACAGGGGTGCGAGAAGGTTCTGAGCACTTCTTGTCTCCCAACGTGCACACCAGTTGGCTCGCAGGAAGGGGTTGGCCTGGCCCATGACTGCTGCTGGCTCACAGGAAGGGGTTGGCTGCTTCTTGGTTCTCTTCCTGGGATGCATGGCTGACACTGGCTGGCCAGCCTGGCCCACGACCCCCTATTTCTTTTTAATTTTGAGACAGGATCTTTCTATATTTCCCAGGTTGGGCTCAGACTTGTGATCTTCTGCTTCCATCTTGCAGAGCACCGGGGTTACAGATGTGTGCAGCCCCACCAGGCTTACTCTTTGTTTTGAGATAGGGTCTTGCTGCGTTGGTAAGTGGCCTGTACTCAGCTGGAACAAGGATGACCTTTAAGCCTCAGCCTCCATGGTGTTGGAATTACGGATGTGTACCATATAAACTCGATCAAGCTATTTCCTTTATCAATTTTGAAGCCTCCCTCTCTTAGGAGAAAAGCTGGTTGGTCAAGGTGATGGATACTATGGTAGAAGTACTGAAAGGGCTCAACCAACATTTTGGGGGCAAGGAAGCTGAATTTTGCATTGTGGGGTAAAGTCTGCCACCCCCATCTGTCTGTCCTCAGTTCTGTGGGGCCGATTTTTGGTCCCTGAGATAGTGGAGTCCAGAGCACACCTCCAGGATGAGCCTCTCTCTGCCGCAGAAATCCTGCTCCCTGGTTTATTCCCAATGGCGTCAGGCCCAGGTGCTGCCACCTGTGCTAGCTTTGGCCAACTGGCCGCTGCCCTTGGGTGTCCCAAGTCAAACTGTCCCTTCGGATAGACCCCGCCTGACCTCCCGGACAATGCTCCTGGTTGGCAGAGGTGACCTGGGACAGCTGCTTCCCCTCAGCGTGGCCAGGAGCTGTCACTGCAGTCTCCCCTGGTGCCAGCGTTAAAGGACTCGAAATGGAAAGGAAGGAACAGGCCGGGTGACCGAGTTGGCTGCCTGTCTCCTTAAGACAAAGGGAGTGTGGCTGGGGATTTAGCTCAGTGGTGTAAGTGCATATCTGGCAAGCATGAGGTCATGAGTTCGATTCCTCCCCATACCCAAACAAAAACAAAAACAAACAAACAAAAAACCCAAAGGGAGTGCTCAGGGTTTTAAAGGCTGAACGACTGGACACAGCTGGTAGGGAAGCAGACACCCTCAGCTACTGCAGGAGAGAACATAAATAGGGTCAACTTGGGGACAATGCACATATATATCACAGGTTATTTATTTATTTATTTTTTGAGACAGGGTCTTGCTATGTGGCTCAGGCCAGCCTCAATCTCACTATGTGGTGGACAGGAATTTAGCTCAGTAGCACAGTGCCTGCCTGGCAAGCACAAGATCTTGTGTTCAATTCCTTGTACCAAAAACCAAAACCAAATCCCTCAAAAATCAAAGCAAAAAAATCCCCTCAAAAACTCACTACGTAATCCCAGGCCAGCTTCAAACTCATGGCAATTCTCCTGCCTCAGCTTTCCAAGTGCTGGGATTATAGGCATGTGCCAACACACTCGGCTATCACAGTTGCTTTTCTTTTCTTTTTTTTTTTTTTTTTTTGGGTACTGGGAATCGAACTCACCACCTTGTGCCTGCCAGGCAGGCGCTTAAGCCACTGAGCTAATCTATCACAGTTTTAATGCTCATTTCCCATTATGTCCTAAATTGTTCCCAGGACTTCAGTTTTGTACCCATGCGCAAGTGAATATGAACAAGAAAGTCCAAGCAGCCCTGCACCAGCCCAGAACAACCCAGATGCCCACCTGGATGCCCACCTGGATGCCTGCCCACCTTGGCTGAGTCAGCCCCGCTATGGCCCAACCAGAGGCACCATGGAGGCATCTGTGACCATGTGAGGAGGAGAATCTCCAGGACACCGACAGCTATCTTGTAGGGAGAAAAGCAGACTGTGGGGGAGTGTGCATGCTCACTGTACACCTGATACTGCTTCAAAAAACCATGTGTGTGTGTTTGTGTGCATACATATAGACAAACAGTCTGAGGAAAAGGCAGAAGTCAAATCTGGGGAGGGAAACAAGAGAAGGTGGGAGGCAGGCCTGAGCACGAGGCATCTTCCTTTGTTCTCACGCACTTCTGTTCTCTTCAGTCTTTTTTTTGTGTGTGTGTGAGTACTGGGAATTGAACTCAGAACCTTGCACTTGCCGGGCAGGCACTGCACCGCTGAGCTACATCCCTGGTCCTGCTCTTGAGTTTTTCTGACATGCATCCACTGCGCTGCGGCTTGGGTGGGTCTGAAACATCAGCCGGGGTGAGAGCAGCCGGGACAGAGGTTGGGGGTGTGTCACACAGCTCCCTGTGCCCCGGACACCGAGGACTGGCCAGGCAACCCGGGGGGACAAAACCTGGGATGGTGGCTGTCGGGAGCCAGGGCCAGGCCAGGGGTGGGGTTCTCCTGGGGGACAAGCTGTCGTAGTAGTAGATAGTGGTGATGTTTGTACAGCATTGAAAATGTACTTAACATCACCAGGTTGTGCACCTGAAAAGGGTTACGAAGCGGGCAGGACCAGGGTTTGCTAAGCCCTACGCTAGATGATCAAATGCCCATGGAAAATTTCCTTAAATGCATTGGTATTTAAATTTCATTTCTGGAATGGATAAAAAACATGTGGTATTTTTATACAATGGAGTACTACTCAGCTATTAAGAAAGATTGCATTGAGACTTTTGTAAGTAAATGGTCACGACTTGAGACCATACTCATAAGTGAGATAAATCAAACCCACATGTGTAAATACCGTATTGTCTCCCTAGTGTAAAAAACGGAAAAGTACATATGATCCAAAATCTATAATAAATACTACGTAAGGGTAAAAAACAGCTCAAAGAGCAAAAGTAATTGGGAAGGGAAAAGGCAGAAAGAGAAAAGGGAAGAGGAAAAGATATAAACTTGTATATATGTATATGTAAGATAACTAAAATGAACACACTGCTGAATGTATTCGTTATTGAGAAAGAACAATTAATACTCATATGATTAGATCAATTTTACATGTCTATATCTGTTAATGTAAGTAACCATTCTGAAGATAACGATATGCAGTATTGCAACCATTGTCAAGTTTCTATCATCCGGTTTTGTAAACCTGCAATGTTACTGGTGTGTATTTACTCTACTCATTTGTTTGTCTCTTTTGCTTGTTGTCTTTGTTATATATGTCTTTTTTTTTCTTCGCTTAAATAAAAAAAAAAAATTTCGTTTCTGCCATGTGTGATGGTGCACGCCTTTAACCCCAGTACCTGGGAGGCTGAGATAGGGAAATCTTGTGAATTCAAGACCAGCCTGGGCTACAAAGTGAGTTCAAGGCCAGCCTGAACTGCATAGTTAGACCCTGTCTCAAAAAGTAGGGCTGGGGATTTAGCTCAGTGGCATAAGTGCTTGCTTGGCAAGTGCAAGGTTGTGAGTTCGATTCCCAGTACCAAAAAACAAACAAACAAAGAATTTCGTTACTGCTTTACTATGTACATTTCACATAAACAACACACAAACCCATTCTCCCTGTAAAGGAATGTAAATGAAACAAGGCTTCCAGCTGGTCCCATTTTGCTGTTGCTGCCTCACGAGCATCCAGTCTCTCAGTGACTCCACGCAGCTCAGTTACCTCAGCTATCGCGCGGCCCCTCGAGCTTTGGTGGTGGACTTGGGCTTGGTTTTTCTCCCGCTGTGCACTCAGTGTAGTCAGGTTCCTGGGGAGGGAGAGCTGTGGTGCCCGCTGGGAGCTTTGCGCCGCTGCTAGGAGTCCTGTGTCAGGAGTGTCTCACGGAGGTCACCTCTGTGTTGGTTGGTGTCCCTTGGTCTTAAACCCCCGGCCTGGAGCAGAGCAGGTGGAGGAAAATTGAGCTCTGCGTTCTCAGCCAGCTGCGGCTGAGTGGCGCGCCCATCCTTTCTGGCTGGGTGCGCTAAGAGATCTTTAAGAGGTCTCTGCCACACTCTCTTGAATTAGAGCTTCTTCAACCGAGTGGGTGGAGAATGAGAGATACCGGTAGCCTTCCCCTTCCAGGGAATAACTGTAGCTCTAGGTTGGGAATCTGGGGGGAGCAGGAACCCCAGATTACTGACTGCACCTGCGCACAGCCTAGGCTTTGTCCCCTGAGCTCTGGGGAAGGCACAGCGATGCAGGGGTCTTACCCCAGTGCCACAGCCTCTTACCGTGAAGGGGAGATCTAGCAGATTGCCTTGAACAAATGTTTCTTCATTTACTCCGCATCCCTGGTGATATAGGGGAATGAAACTCCCGACCTACTATATGTCCAGTATGAGTTCATGTTCTCTAAAATCGAAGAATGAATTTTAGGAACAACGGAGGGTAAGAGCAGAATATGTTTATTGAGAGAAAGAAAGCTTCTGTCTGAGGGACAGAAGGGGTCCCGAGTGGGTTGCCAAAGACTCTTGTCTTTTCTAGTGACTTTTATAGAGTAAAACCATGATGGGGAAAACTGGGAACTCGCAAGACAGACGAGCTTGAGGTGGAACAGAACTGTGGTCGACCAATAAGATTAATTGTTAAGGAAAAATTGACCAAATCAGGGACAAATGGGGAAGTGAGTCACACGAGCATTCTTATGCATCAGTGACTTTCTATAGGAGATTGGAATGGTAATTCCTGGGTTCACAAGGTGATCCGTACCTAATCCCTAATGTTTATACTTAGGGTGTGGTTGCATTTGTTTTGCCTTGAGATCTGGCCCACAGCAAGAGGTGTGTGTCTCTTCCAAGTTCACAGGACATCTAGTCCTTTGTGCCGGCTCCTTTGAGGGCTCAGCCCTGTCTGACTGCCTATAATATTTCTAACTAACTCAGTTGCCTGTAACACTGGGGCAATTTCCAGAGGACATGGAACAGTGATGTTCACCGGTGAGCACACATTTTCTGTGGAGAAGATTTACAGCGCTCCTTGCGCAGCCATTGAGATTCATGGAGCGTAATTAGGAGGTTAGAAAGCAAAAGATTGCTTTCCTTTGATTCTGGAAGATCTTTAAATTAGGCATGGATGCCCATGCTACCTTTTTTGGCGGGTACTTTATTTTGTCTTTTTGAGACAGGGTTTCACTATGCAGTTCAGTTCACTTTGTAGCCCAGGCTGGACTCGAACTCACAGCAATCCTCTTGCCTCAGCCTCCCTAGTGCTGGGATTACAGATGTGCACCACCAAGCACGGCTCTTGGCAGGTAGTTTAAAGATGTCGCTTTGCTGTCTGTTTGCTTGTTTCATGTTTACTGTCATCTGGACACTTCCTTCCGGTGTCCTATGTCATTTCCCTCTGGCTACTTTTAGGATTTTCTAGTTGTGAACACTTTGGCCATGCTATGCCAATGTGCATTCTGTTCCATGTTCCCGTGGCATTTGCTGAGTTCCATGGAATTGTGAGCTTACGGCTTTTATTAAATTTGGAAAATATTTGGTTATTGATTTTTCTTTCTTTCTTTTTTTCCTTTTGTACTGGGAATTGAACTCAGGACTTTGCGCTTGCCAGGCAGGCTCTTATGCCGCTGAGCTATATCCCCCCAGCTTGGCTATCGGTTTTTCAAACTTTTTTTTCAGTCTATTCTACCTCTCTTGTCCATCTGGGGACTCCAACGCTATGTCTTTTGGGGCCACTTGAAGTTGTGACTAATGGTGCTTTGTTCATTTTTTGAGTTTTTTTTGTGTGTGTATGTGCTTCATTTGAAGTAATTTCTATTGCTACTTCTTCAAATTCACTTCCCCTTTCTACTTGAATATGTAAGCTGTTGTTAATTTCATTCAGCACATTTTTTCATAACAGATATTATAGCTTTCCTCTCTGGAAGTTTACTATTGAGTCTTTGCAATACCCCTGTGTTCATACTGTCACATGCTGAATCATTCTAGCTTTTTGAACATGGTTATAGTAACTATTTATCTGTATTTATATCATTGTTTGCTTATTATAATATCTATGGCAGTTCTGGGACGCTTTTCATTGTGAATTGTATTATTCTGATTCCTGGCATGTCTAGTATTTTTTGATCAAATGCTAGATATTGTGAATTTCTCCTGTTGGTGGCAGATGTTTTCATATTCACGTGTTTTGGACTCTTGTTCTTGGATGTAGTTATCATTATAGAAATGATCTGAACCTTGTAAGTCCTGCTTTTAAGCCGGGACAAGAATAGTAGTGCAAGGATAAGCATGCCCCCACCCCTGACTTAGACCCCCAGGGATATTCTGCTGCATGATGTGAACTCTGAGCATTGCCAGCCCCTGGTCCCCTGGCCGTGTGTGGGCTGGATGCTGTTTTCTCTGGTGCTTTCTTTGAGATGTTTCTTTCCCTGGCCTCGGGCGGTTTCTTCATGCCTGCCTTGACTGTTCATAACTGAAGGCCTGAGTAGTCCGCTCTGCAGATCTTCAGTGCTCTCTGTATAGTTTGCATCCTGTCCCATGATGCATCCTGACAACTGACCCTGAGCCTCTTAGCTCCACCTCCGCGATGCTCCCTGCTTGAGCGATGGCCTGGATGTCCCCTGAGTCACGGGGCTGGGGACAGTGCAGGGGTCCTCTTGGTATGTGGCACCCAGGGGCCCATGGCCCTTCCTTGCCTGATGTTTTAAAAAATACTATCTTTTGTAATCTTTTCTTTCCCTTTCTTCCTTCTTTCCTTCCTTTCTCCCTGCCTCCTTCTTTCTCCTTTATTCTTTTTCTTTTCTCAGACAAAAAAGTAATTACAGTTCTGTTCCTGTTAATTGATCCATGGTGTAATTTCTATCTCATATTTTTTCTTTAATACCTGTATTTCCTATTGCATCTCTCTTCGCGGGGAATGGGTCCTCCTTTCATTTAACTCTCTAACCCAGAACTCAAGATGCATATATAATTCCCCCTCTCCCACACTGGAAACCTTTTTTTTTTTTTTTTTTTTTTTTTTTTTTTGCGGCACTGGGGATTGAACTCACAACCTCCTGCCTGTCAGACAGGCACTTAAGTCACTGAGCCAAACTCCTGACCCTGGTTTTTTGAGGCAGGGTCGCACTGTGTAGCTCAGGCCGGGCTTGCGCTCGCGTTGTAGCCCAAGCTGGCCTAGAACTCACAATGCTCCTCCTACCTCAGCCTCCCGAGTGCTGGGATTAAGGGCATGTGCCACCATGCCCGGTGTTCTGGAAACCTTTTCTGTCTTCAAAATCAACCTTCCCTACAGAGTTAGTTCTTTATTTCTTTGTCCACTCTGCCACTGAGATAGTTTTGATCACCACAGTCTCTTGCCTCAATTATTAAATCTTCCTGTTCTCTCTTTTCACCCCTTTCACAGCTGTACCTTTTTTTCTCTTCCTGTGTTTAATGGGTGACATATTCATCCATGAAGTTGACTAAGGCAGAATCAGGAATTATTCCATTTTTGTCTTTTCTACTCAGTCAAACACTGAGCATGCTGTGTTAGTAGAGGCTTTTTTTTTGAAATGATTTCTATGCATATGAAAAAAAAGTTTGACCTCATCAAAATATAACATATACAATTTAAGCTAATAAAGATGCCACCATTCTTCCCTGGTCAGGTTGGCAGAAATCTGAAAGGGAATGGAACGCTACATGGGGAGAGTGTGAGGAAAGGGGGACTTTCTTAAGTTGCTTTGGTCGTATGTATTAGTCAGCTTTCCAGTTGCTCAGACAATACCTTACACTCACAATTCAAAGGAGGAAAGATTTAATTTAGTTTGTGGTTTCAGGGGTCTCAGTCCATGGTCAGCTGGCTCCAAGGTAGGAACATCATGGTAGAAGGGTGAGGTGGAGCAACACTGCTTAATCATGGTGGCCAGGAGGCAGTTCACAGAGGAGTGCCACAGTGGAAGGCGTGAGCAACCAGACTCAGACCCGAAAGCCACATCTCCATGACCAATCCTGACATACCTATAAGTGGGCTTCACTAATCCCTGGGATGTACATTGGAATAGTCTTTGTGGATGACAGTTTAACAAATTCTGTCAACGCAAGCTGGCCATGCGCATACCTTGAATTTAAAGAGATAAAACTCACTGATTTTCTTGCAAATTTATATCTATGATGATATTTACTGTGGCAAAAACTTCAGAGTAAGCTAACCGCTTAGGAGTAGGATGCTGTGTAAATACAAGTTGATCACTGCTGGTGTGCTAATGGCGTGGTTTTGTTACTGGGTTTTGGGGTGCTGGAGTTGCCTGGTCAAGGTGGTTTCTAGCTTCTTTCTGTCCTGAGCAAAGAATTGGTCAAGACACGTGCAAATGGTAGTAAGGTTTTACATTTATTAAAGGTAGGAAAAGAAACAGGCTCTGCAGAGTGAATTTGGGTCAAGTAAATGTAGGAAAATAATACACTGTACAGCATGAGAGTGGGCCACTGTGGAGGGGCCCAGTAGCCCCAAGATCAAGGCTGACTGTCCTTTTTGTATTTCCCTCTCCAGAGGCTGACTTCAGGTCTGGGCCATCCTATCAAAAACCTACTCGAGTTCTCGCGAGAAGTCCAGCTGCAGGGGTTTGGGAAATGTTCTGTGCAGGTGTCCTGGAATTTTGTAATTAACAGGTGTGCCTACTTCCCCTCCCAGCTTTGCCGTGCCTTAGTCTCTTGCCTCAGTTTCTCAGGTATGTTGATGGGGCAGGGGTGCCCTTTCTGGTGTGTCCTATGCAGAGACGCATTTGGGGAGGGAGACAAGAGCCTGGGGGACAGACATGAAGAGGATACTGACTTTTCCTACTTTTTTTGGTGATATTTGACTATCAAACTGTGTAAATGGATTGTCTATTCCAAAAATAGTTAATGTTTGAAACAGTACATCTGATTACTTTTGATTTCCCCTGTATTACATCTCCCTCACTGTCACATGAGTCCGCCTTTGAACCCTACTGATTTCCCATCTAGATTGTCTCGCAACGTGTCTCCATCTACTCCCTATCCTCTTTCCCATTTCTGTGTCCTCCTATTCTGCAAGGCCCTATCTAGAGAACCCTTTACCCATGAGGTCTTCCTGAGCCCTACAGCTAGGGGGCGCTCTAGACCTGTTAGCGTTGGGTTTCCTGGGGGTGCGCCTCAGTCCTGAGCTCTGCAGAGAGATGCTGACGCGAGAGCTGGATCGGGAGCCCAGGGTACATTTTGTAGCTGCGTTCCTGAGGACCTGAGCTCACCGGCGGCTCTCAGAAATGGCAGGATTTTAGTCTGAAACAGCACAGGGGGACAGACAGGAGCTGCTCCCAGGCTTTCAGTTCGTCACTGGATTTCCACACTGCTGCAGGAGCTAAAAAAACACACCGAGGTCCATCCAGCAGGATTTCCTCTGCCCGCCCGTGGGACTGCGGGGCTTGATGTTCCTCTAAGGTTAGAGGATGTTGCCCAGGGAGCCGCGCCCATACCAGGCAGCGAGTCGGACCTGGCAGAGAGGAAGGACACTGTGGGAATGTGTTTCCCTCCATTGTCCCCAGGGACGTCCCTGAGAGCTCTCCCATGAGCTGCGTGTCCACGGACGATGCAGTGACGTGGGGTTCCCGCTGAGGTCAGCGCAGAGGCGCCAGCTGGGTGGGAAGAGTCAGAGGACTGTCTGGCCCGGGGCCTTTGCTTGGGATAGCCCGACGCCACCTAGCCTGTCCCAGGGAGGAAATCTGCCCTCCCTGGGCCTATCAGGGCCTGTGGTCTACAAGCCGAGCTACAGCCATTCTGGGCGTGATGTCCAAACAGAAAGTTGGCGGCTTTGTCCTGGGCACTTGCTGTTGCTTCCTGGGACAGTGCGATTGCTAAGCTTAAGTGTCAGCTCGATTCGCTTGAAGTTGCCTGGGGGATTAGTAAAGCACTTCTGGGTGTGTCTGGGCGGGTCATGGAGGCATGACCTTGGAGTCTATGTCTGGTCCCTGACCCCTTCCTTTCTGATGCTGTTCCTCTGCTCTGCTTCCTGGCCTCCATGAACTAAGCATCTTTGCTCCACAGTGCCCTGCTGCCATGATGTTCCTGTCTTGGAGCCAACTGACCATGCTGCAGACTAAACCTCTAAAACCGTGAGCCAGATAAACCATTTCCTCCTGTAAGCTGTGGGTGTCAGGAACTTTGTCCCAACAGTGAGAATGCAGGCCAGCACAGTGTGGTAGGAGCCCCAAGACCTGACATGTCAGAGCTGAGAACTGGTCCCTGGTGTAGACTTCAGAGCAAACTTCCCTGAGCCACTTTCACATCTAGTTTCTTTGTCTCTCCCTTCCTGGGCTAATTACCACCTCTCTGTCCTTCAGTTTTGAGCACCCCACCACCCCAGAAATGCTGAGAGGCCCACAGCCCTCCTGATGTGTGACTACAGTGGCATCTGGGGTGATGGTGGCTGCTCAGAATATCCAGTGAATGCATTTCCATTTCTCCCCGGATCACATAGGCCCAGGGCTCTTCTGATTTAACATCACCCAGGTCACAGGAAGGGTGAGGAAGTCATTGCTTGGCTTTGAGTTTCAAGACTGACTTGGGTTCCGGTGAGGCCAGGGTACAGGCAGCCAGGTGTGGCCAAGCCCCACACTTCCTCTCCTGTGGATAGTGTGGGGTTCTGAGGCCATGGGGGCCTGTCCTGGCTTGGGGATCCTTGATGTTGGCTGGGCTCCCTCTGAGCGAGTGGATGGAGGCCTCAGGAGCTGGCCAGGCCTGAGGGCTAAAATACTTTGCTCATCTCCTGAATGCCAGGTGTGATGGGCTGCAATATCTCCCCCCAGTATCCATAGGTTGATGCCGTAACAACCAGTTCCTCTGATGGGACTGTATTTGAAAATGGGTCCTTGAAAGGGGCAATTAAGTTAAAGTGAGGTCTCTGGGTGGCCCCTAACCCCCTCTGACTGAGGTAAGAAGAGACAGGACACTGACACACCTAGGGGGACTGTGTGAGGACACAGGGTGTCTCCAAGGCAAGGGGAAAGCCTCAGGAGAAAACAGCCCTGCAGCACCTTAATCTCAGATCTTCCAGACTCCATGGCTGGGAGAGACCTTTCCACTCAAGCCAGCAAGGCTGTGGTAATTTGTAAGTTTCCCCAGGAAACTAGTATAGCATCTAGCTTCAGCTTTAAAATATTTTTGATTTTGCTGGGTGTGGTGGTACACACCTGTAATCCCAGCACTCGGGAGGCTGAGGCAGGAGGAGTGCCATGAGTTCAAGGTCAGCCTGGGCTACATAGTAAGTTCAAGGCTAGCCTGAATTACGGAGAGAGACCTTATCTCAAAAGCAACAACAACAATAACGACAAACAAAACAAGAAACAAAGCAGCAACAAACAAGCAAACAAACCCTCACTCAATTTTATCAACACAGGACAAGATGGTTCCTATCACAAGTTATCTCCCAACAGGAACTGGAAAAGAGCAAGTCTGTCTTTATACAGGCAAGCAGGTCTAAGTGAAGCTGGGGATCTGGTAGTTTTTTTTCCCTCTTTCTGTGGCTTGGTGTTTGCCTTGAAAATTTTGCAGATAATCAGAGATCAGCCAAGGACTGATCAAGGGCTCCAATTCAATGATGGATCCTGGAAATTATGTGCAAGGTCATCTTGAAAGCCACATGTTTGCTACTGACATCTTGACTCTGCGAGAGAAGTGGCTGTGGCCCCTAGCACAGGGTGACATCTACAAGAACCAATTTAAAACAAAACATGGACATTAGTTCAGACCAGTTCACGCATAATTACATTCCCATAACCTTAAACATTTAGTAGAGAGGGTTGTGACTCATGAACTAGAATAGGAAATTGAAGTCTTTCAAATTAATTAGATTTTTTAGAGAGCAAATACGCACAGACTTGCTTTGTGTGTGTTACATATCGCACACAGTCATGCACCACAGCAGAAGATGAATGATTTTCTTGTATTAAAATTATCATATCTGTTAAATTTGTTGTAGGATTTTGTAATCCTTGTGTAATTCTCCTGTGATTTTAGAGCACCACTAATATTCTTTAAATCTTGCCTAAAGGTCTTAATATTTTGGGCTTCATGGAACCTTTCCTTTTAACTCCTGACTGCATGAAATTGCATCTCCTGACTTCTTATCTGGTATCTTAGCAACCACCTCCACACTCACGGTTGGCTGGTGATAGGTCCACTTCCATTTCCGCCTGTTTGAATGGAGTCCCTCCCATGGATGGCACTAAGAATTCTTCCTAAAGAATAGGAGTATGTAAATTGAAAGCTTTTGGAAGCACCTTTTGCCATCTTAGCATTCTTCCATAAATGCCTGCTAGGATCTATCAATCAATCAGAATAGCTAAGTCTTTACCAATGGTGCGGCTTATTGATCCCCTAGGGCTCTGAACCCATCTTTCTGATGTGAATCTTTTTTGCATGTTTCTATGATTGACTGACAGCCAAGGGACCACACTGGAAAGGCGACAGTTTCCCCTGACTGTTATCTCTGGAAAGAGTAAGTGGTTTCTTGTTTCTGACGTGCAGACCTGCAGGGACAATGTCCCTGGGAGAGAAGCCCCAGAGAGGGCCCCTCACCAGGGGAAGGGATGCCCCAGGCTCCTGTGGGTGCAGAGTTAATCTGTAGGTGGGGGCTGGGGTCATTGTTTCAAGAGAGAGCAGGTCCGTTCCCCAGCTCCGCACTGGCCGGCTACTCCCAGGCCAGGAGCCCTGTCCCTCCCTCTGGGTCTGGAAGTGCCCAGACACAGCAGACATTGTCCTTGAAAGCCCTGGGAGGAGCTGTCAAAGTGTTGTTTAATGCATGCACGAAAAACTGATCAAATGCCCTGAACATGGCAGGGAAGACAAACCCACAGCAAGTTGGGTCAGTGTTCCGGTTCTAGGGGTTTCTGGCTGAGCCACAGCCCTTGCTGGAAACATCCCGCCGGGCTGCTGTAGCTGCCAGGCCCTTTTCCTCTGGCTGTACTGACTCCCTGTGACATGGACACTTTTAATGAGGGAGGCGCTGCTGGAGTTGGCAGTGGAATATGCAATATGCGGCCACTTGCAGCCAAAATCACTTCTCCCTAAACTGCACACCTGGCTTGCAGCCAGGTGCTCAGCTCAGGTGCTTATCCTTTTGTCACCTTGTCCCTGTTCTGAGCTCCCATGCCCCAACCCTGCCCCCAGGGCTCAGCTCCCTGGGTCTGCTGGCTCAGTATGGGTCTGGAGGGGGTGGTGTTAGAGTTTTCTGGTGCAATAGAGAAGCAAAAGGAAAGAGAAAGTGACGTTTATTGAAGACATAGAGAGGGGCCCACAACCCATGGGGCTGGGAATTCTCTGACCAGATACACGGGGGGCAGAGGGTTATACGACCTCTGATCAGAAGCGGTGCATGGGGCGGGCATTGATGATGTGTGAGAAACTGATTGGAATTCTCTTCGCGTGCACGGGAAAGGGAGTTGTAGTCAGAGCTGGAGGGAAGAAGGAGGAAGTGGTCTTCACTTCGGCCTTCTGCATGTTAGACCACCGCCATAATGTATACTAGAGCAAGAGCCTTTCATTCCTGTCTTTGTTTTGTTAGGAGAGGGCAAAGACTCTTACTACTTCCTACTGGATGGGGGTGTCATGTTGGGGCTTGGGGGAGTTGATGCAATGACAGTTGATGCCCATGTAGAAGCTGGTACCAGGTGTTTTAGCCAGGTCAAGTTTATCGTTGGTGAACATTTGTATCCTAGATTGAAGAAATAAAAACACAAGGTGCTATGAGGAGGCAGGCCACTGTCATAATTAAAGGACCCAGGAGAGGTAGAAGGAAAAGTGCCCATGATCCAAATGTGTCATTCCATCAGGACCATGGAGAGGAAGAATCTGAAAAATGAACGCGGAGTTGGGAGGGGTGAAGTTATGGGAGGTAATTATTCCCCCACCTGAAAAGGTAAAAGTAAAAGTGTAGGTAGGGCTTATCCTTGGTCTAGGGGTTGAGCTGGGACAGAATGGGAAGTATGAGAAATGTAAGGCCTGACAGTTGAATCATGTTTGGGAAATTATAGCCTAGGGGTGGGGAGGGCTGTGGCTTTGACACTGTAAGTGAGACAAGAGCCCAGACCCAGAAGGGTCTCATGTTTAACTAAAGAGCTGAGGGTGGAGAGAACTAAGATAGTTGTTATGTAGAATGGTATGAAAGCAATTTTATGCATAGTGTGGGGTCATTAGGAAAGAGTGTTCAGAATCCTACAGTGAAAAAAATAACTCATAGAATGTAAGGGATCAGGAACCAAATAGGATAACAATACATGACTTAGTCTGACAGTTGTGGCTGTGGGGCCTTGGTGAGATGGAGACGGGTGGGAGATAGGAGATGTGATGACCACTCAGGATGTTTAGGGTCAGGGGGGTTAGGGTTAGGAGGGCACCGCTTAGCTTGAGTGACGTGGAACCAGGATGGCAGCCCAGGGACCTTGACTGTAGTTGGAGTTTTGAGGAAGACCAGGTAGGGGCCACTCCAGCTTGGCTGTAGTCCTGTGGATTTAGAAGATTTAAAATAAATTAGGTCTCCTGGGGATATGGGAGGATCTGGTTTGGCCCCATCAGAGGGTTGAGGAAGACAGAGATCAGCATGTTATTGTAACAAGTGTTGGAGGAAGGAGAGGATTGGGATGTGGTCAGCAAGAGGAGGGAGACTTTGGGAGGTAGGAAGATTGTGGAGTAGGAATGGTTGGCCATACATGAGTTCAAAAGGGCTTGGAAAAGTAGGAGCCCAGGGAAGTGCTCTGAGCTTGGCTAAGGCTAGCGGAACAAGCTGAGGCCAAGGTTGGTGTAGCTCTAAAATGAGTTTTGTGAGGTGTGTTTGTATGAGGCCATTTGTCTTTTTTACTTTCCCTGAGGACTGTGGATGGTATGGGATATGTAGGCACCAGGTGGTATGTAAGCTTGAAGATACCTGTTGAGAGATTTAAGAAATAAAGGCTGGACTATTATCTGAGTGGATACTCTGAGATAGACCAAATCTAGGAATAATTTTTTGTAACAGGGCTTTAATAACTACATCAGCAGTTTTTCTGATTGTGGGAAAGACTTTTATCCATCCTGAGAAAGTACAGACAAAAGTAAGACGATATTTAAGTTTTGTGGTGGGGCATGTGTGTAAAATCTACCTGCCAGTCCTGACTAGGGGTGTGTCCACGAAATTGGTGAGTAGGAAAGGAAGGGGTGGTATGTGTCCCTGAGGAGGGGTTTTAATGTAGAGATAACAGGTGTGAGTAATCTGAAGGATGGCCCTCCGAAAAGGATGTGTGACTACCAGGGCTGTCTGTGTAGGACCTGTGATCCCACATGGAAACAGTTGTGTAAATCAGTGATGATGTCTAAGGCCTGCTGATCTGGGAGAACAAGTTTTGATCCTTGGAAAATCTATCCTTGAGTGTTTTGTAACCTGATCTGTGAAGAAATTGTAGTTGTTTTGGAGAGTAATTAGGTTGAGGTAGAGTGTTTGGGGCTAATGGGAGATGATGAGAAGGATATAGCCTTTGTGCAGCTAACTTGGCTTGTGTATCAGCAAAGGCATTGCCCTGAGCAATGGGGTCTGTAGAATTCTGATGTCCGCTACAATGAATAACTGCTGCTTGCTTTGGGAGTTGGGCTGCTTCTAGGAGTTTAAGGATGAGGGGTGTATTAATGATGGGGGTTTTGATAAGGAGCCCTTGGAAACTTTGTAGAGGGGTTGGGCTAGAGTTGCAAAGTTAGGGATCCAGAGGCGAAAGAAGTTAGCTAAACCCAGAAAAGATGGAACCTGTTGTTTGGTTGTGGGCATCTGGAGATCTCGAAGAATCACCTTGAGGTCTGTAGTGGTGGAATGAGTGGTAGGAGTGAGAGAGAGACCCAGGTACTTGACTTATGGGGAAGCTACTTGGGATTTAGCAGGAGAAACCGTGTACCCACGACTGGAGAGAAAATTGAGGAGACTGGCTGTAAGTTGCATGGCTGAAGTATGGGATGGAGAACACAGGAGAAGGTCATCGATGTATTGAAGGAGAGTGCTGGGTTTGAGGTCAAGAGCCATAAGGTCAGCAGCAAGAGCTTGGCTAAAGAAGTGAGGTTTGTCCCTGAACCCTTGAGGGAGCACTGTCTACAAAGAAATCCTGACAATCAGGGTGTAGGGGGATGGTAAAAAGCATTTTTAAGGTCTAGGACTGTGAAGAGAGTGGTGGAGGGAGGAATATGAGAGAGCATAGTATAAGGGTTTGGCACCAGTGGGTGAATTAGGGTAACAGCATCATTGATTACCCATTGATTAATGGGTACCAGACAATAGGACCCATTAAGCTTGAGTACTGGGAGAATGGGAGAATTAGGGTGAATGAGTAGGTTTGAGAAAACCATTGTCTAAAAGACACTTGATTATAGGTTTGAGCCCTCATAGATGTTTGGGAGCTATAGTATATTGGGGAATGCAAGGAAAGATTGAAGGGTCTCTGAAATGAATTAAAACAGGTATAGCATGGGTAGCATGGGTGGGGTTGGAGGTGTCCCAGACTATGGGATCGGCAAAAAGATCAGATTGATATTTAGCAAGTTTCTTTTTTTGTGCCTTTTTTTTCTCCTTTTGAGTTTTATCTCTGTTGTTGGAAACATGAAAAACCATATTAAGAAGGTCTCCCTGTGGGGTTTGAGAGTCAAGTTTAGCCTTTTGTAGTTTTGCCCAAATGTCAGGAGCAGACTGGGAAATAAAATACAAGTTAATAAGAATTATCCCTATAGAATGTTAACAAAGTTACATATTTTATACAGAAAATTGGAAATCAAAACCATACCTAATATTATAGCATGACAATCATGATGACATAAGATATTCCCTTTTTTTTTTTTGGTCAGTCATCTCTATCTAATACATAAGAAGCTTTTACTTAATTTGTCCTGTAATAGGATGTCATTGAAGAAATTTGTGACACTGTTTGGACTACTCCATGTTTAAGCATCTCTAAGTATAGTGGCACATATATAAAATTACATAAAGTTTTGTTTAAAAATTATTATTTGACTGGTGACCTCATGTTGGTTTGACTTTAATCTCCTGACTGGAGCATAAGAAAAAGGCAGGTGTTTGGATCTGAAAGAAGATGTTTGTCATCATAAACAATCCCAATTTTATATTTGAAGGCATGAATATACCATAAGATCAGCAATAATGAATTGTCTTAGCCATATGAAACCTTTGTATGAACATCAAAAACCTTAATATATTTTTTATAACTTTAGTTGGGGTGTCTCCCATAAGGTTATGGAGATTACTGGGGCCTCTGATTAATGAATAAGAACTGGTTAATGTTACCAGGTGGCCACTTTCTTATCTATCAACCGAAGTCCTGCCTAATCTCTCTTTACCCCAAGGGATTTTGTTTAACCAGTTTTAACATCATTTTGACCAGCTGGCAACCCAGGTAGAAGCATGCTTTTAAAACCTGTAACCCAAATAAACCTTGATTAAATGATCTGAAAATGCAAAAGAAAAAGGAAAAGAGAAAAGATTATTGAGCTCAAATAAAAAAGGAACAGCTGTTTGTGGATATGACATACAAAGAAACATATATAGACGATCTGTACAGATTGGACATAGAAACATACAGTTTAACAGACAAACATCTTACACAATTAGAGTGCACTCAAATATATTTGGCCAATTTGAACTATAATAAATAGACTAGTGAGAACCTTTTTGTGGGTCAATTAATAGAGATCTCTTGAAGTAAGAATAGCAGACCCAGGGTCATTTTTAGTAGTATTTGTTTGATGTCTATGATTTTTTTTTCCAAGCTGCTTGCCATAATTGAGTTTGTTCTTGTGAGCTGAGGGTGGTGTTTAGAATCACATAAACATCCTTGAAATGTAAATCATAACAATTAGTTATAAACTTAAACTCTCTAGTATAAGTTTGTGGGTCAACAAAAAGGAACCTAATTTACGGTTGACCTGAGATAGGTCAGTGAGAGTAAAGGGAACATGAATACAAACTAGTCCCTTGGGTCTAGCCTGTTCCCAAAGTGGGAATAGGGATTGAGGCTGAGAAGGCTGTGGAGTGGGAGGTGTAGATGGCCACTGAGCAGCCAATCACCCAGCAGGTGTCTGTGGGCAGTTACAGGGTGACTGACCATAAAATGGCTGCTCGTCACCATGTGACAGGGAAGCACAAGATTGCGACTGGTTACCATGAGACCCACAACAAGATGGCTGCTGCTGGTTACACTGTGAGGGAGCATAAGATGGTGACCGATTATCATGCGACCCGCAACAGGATGGCTGCTGCTGGACACATGATGAGGGACCGCAAGATGGAGGCCATTTATCCTGTGACCTGTCACAAGGTGGCAGCGGACTGTCACATGGTGGAGGACCACAAGATGGCAGCTGTCCTCCATGTGAGCTATAGCAAGATGGCTGCTGAGGACCATGTGGCATGGGACCGCAAGATGGTGGTTGAACACCATGTGGTCTGTTAGGTGACAGAAACGTGAGACAGAGTGTGGTGAGCTGGCAGGGAGAATGGCAATGCAGGAGCAGAGAGGAAAGAAGAAGAGCTGTCCGATGGGATAGATGGCTCAGGTTGAGGGGCCTGAGGAGTCTGAGATTGGGGAGAGGAAGTAAAGGAAGCATTAGAGACTGCTGGGGATGAGGAAAGGGGAGAGGATGAGCTGGGGGCTCAGGGACCTGTGGCTGAGAAGGCTGAGGGGTTTGGGCTTGGGGATGTGGGGGAGGAGCAGCAAAGACAGGAGGTAGAATCATCTAAGGGATCCAGTGGGGAGGAAGGGAGAGATCCTGGTGGAGTAGAGTGAGCCAGAAGTACTTGGGCCGCCGTACGTGAAGGAGAGGGACACATCCTCAGAGTGAAAAGGCCTGGACGTAAGGGATTTCTACCCACTTGCCACTGCCATGACAAAAATATAAATAAAAGATCAGTTTTTTTGACTTTTATGTCCTTCTTGAAGCCAAGAGCACCAAGGTCACAAACAGGCACCCCAGAGGTGTGTTTTTTGGGGGGCAGGAAATAATATTCCCCATAGTGACTGAATTAGAGGTGAGCCAAGAGAACAACTCTTCTTCAGGATGTCAGAGCTTTAGCCCTGCCCAAGGAGTGTGAGAGCTGTCCTCGGTCACACTCACCAAAAGAGGTTGTCACCTGTTTTGAGAGTGTGACAGAGAAGGCCCCAACACCCGTTCTCATCAGCTGTCACAAGAGTGTGGTGGGGGTGGTCCCAGAGGACAAGAGGGTAATGGCTCTGCCTTGGGGTGCCCTGCCTAAGGAGCATGAGAGCTGTTGTCTTTGTCCAGGGATGACAAGAGGTTTCCTAATGTGAGCTCACAAATTTCTAAGGCTGAGAACTGCTCCACCTTGGTTGTCCCAGGAGCATGAGAGCTGCTATAGACTGAGAAATTGAGACAGAAAACTCTGGAGGGAAAGGTGACTTGCCTGTGACGAATGAGGTCGGTCAGTGTTGGATGCAGGCTAGCAATGGCAAATAGGCAAGTCCTGGAGGAAGAAAGACTGACTCATTGGCAGGGAAGCTTAAAACTGGGGGTGACTCCCCCAGGAGCTAATGGACTGCCAATTCCCGGGTTTTGGCATCAAAATGTTAGAGTTTTCTGGCGCAACAGAGAAGCAAATGGAAAGAGAAAGTAACCTTTATTGAGGATGCAGAGAGGAGCCCACAGCCCGTGGGGTTAAGCATTCTCCTCTGACCAGATACAGAGGAGGCAGAGGGTTACAAGACCTCTGATCAGAAGTGGTGCTTGGGGCAGGCATTGATGATGTGTGAGGAACTGATTGGAATTCTCTTCTCATGCACAGGAAAGGAAGAAGTTGTAATCAGGGCTGGAGGGAAGAAGGAGGAAGTGGTTTTCACTTTGGCCTTCTGCCACATTAGACCACTGCCATAACATATACTTGGGCAAGAACCTTTCAGTGGTGTGGACACTGGAGTCACTGTGGCCATGGTGATGGTGCACACCTGTAATCCCAACACTCAGGAGGCTGAGGCAGGAGGATCGCCATGAGTCTGAGGCCAGCCTGAGCTATATAGTAAGTTCAAGGCCAGCCTGAACTACCAAGCAAGCCCCTGTCTCAAGACAAACAAACAAACAAATCTCCCATAAACAAAAAATGACAACTAATACTAAAAATAAAAAACTCCTGATCAGGAACCCAAAAGTATGAATATTTCCTCCCATCCCTGAGAAGCACTTCTGGACCTGACCCTGCTCACTTAAGAGACTGTGATTAGTGAGGGGATCTGAAAACAACACAGCATGCTCATCTGGACCCAGGCCTGTTCCAAGCTCAAGCGTGATGTCTCTTACCAAGTCCCTGTAGATAGTCTCCGTGCAGGTGACGCTTTGGGACGGGGACCACCATGCTGCCCAGGAGAGTTTTATTTCTTGCTGTATCACTCAGCATTGTGTAGTGAGCTTTGTATGACTGCAGCACAAGATCAGCCCATAGTTTGTTTTTGCTCATTGCTTTGGAGCTTTGAGTCTGTGGCTGGTTGGTGCTGTGGCTTTAGGCCAGGGTGGCACCAAGCATCATGGTGGAAGTGTGCGGCAGAGGAAGTTCATTACTTTATGGTCAGGAAGTGAAGGAGTAAGAGGAAGAGGAAGAGGTTGGGTCCCATTTCCCCTTCAAGGTCCCATCCACAGTGACCTAAGACCTCATTACTCTGGTTCCCCCTCTACAAGGTTCTACCACCTCTAAATAACAAGAAGGGCTGGGACCCTGCCTGAGCATGTGGGCCTTTGGGGGAATTTCTAGATCAAGTTTGGCTTGGGATTTTGCTATTGAAGATGTCTCCACCCTCTTCTTGTGGACAGTTTAAAAAATTTTTTTTTAACAATACCAGGGATCCAACTTGCAAACTCATGCCTGCCACCAAGAAGGTGCTTAAGCCACTGAGCCAAACTCCCAGCTATACTTTTTCTGAGGCAGGGTCTCACTATGTAGTCCAGGCCGGCCTTGCTCACTTTGTAACACAAACTGGCCTCGAACTCACAATGCTCCACCTACCTCAGCCTCCAGACTGCTAGTATTAAAGGCGTGTACCCACCACCCCCAGCTACTTGTGGACACTTTTAAACCACAGACAAAACTGAGGTCTTCATAATCTGCTGACACTTAAAGCTTCCCAGTGACTTGTGTGTCTTTATGCCGCTTTGATGGAGTGAGATAGCAAGTCCTAAGCCCCGGGTGGGTCAGTCTGATTGCATCTGTCATCCCCGCTGTGCCCTGAAGATTCGCCAGCCCCTGCTTTCCCCATGGTGCAGAAAGCACGGGAAGTTTCCTCCTCCTCCTTTGCATTACCTTGAGGATCACTGTTCGCTACCAAGATATTTGTTTGCCTCATTCATGTTGCCAAGTAGTTCCGTTTGCCGTGATCTTAATGAAAGCCATATATGTGGGAGTGGTTTCTTTTCGTGGCTGTGCATTCTGAGGTCCTCGAGCTCATACTCATTCTTCAGGGAGTAATGAAGAGAAGAAAAGGGTGCGAATCTGTTCACTGGAGGCAGCAGTGTACCCTTCACGAGGGCGACGAAGAGCCCTGCAGAGGGGACAGGGCAGGGAACGGCTGATTTCTGTTTCGGCTGAGCTAGGCTTTGGATTCTCCTTTTACTCAACTGACCATGCAAGATGACTTGCTTAAATGGAGCATTATTGCCTACAGCACTGAGACCCAGGTTCATGTCTGGGTCCTAATGTCCTTGGACCTAGTGCTGAAATCTCTCTCCATGTGCCACAGTGTGTTCTTTCAATGAGGATGAGAGTGTGGTGACCCTTGGGCGGTTGCAGTCCCTTGTGGGAGTAAACTAAGACCACACACATGGAAAATCAAGGCTGTGTACACAGAGCGGCTGCACCAAGGGAACCGGCCACCCTCACTGAACGCGGCTGAGACGTCCAGGGGGCAGAGCGGGGACAGCTTCACAGGGGAAGGGAGGCTCTGGGAGCCCTGCTGGAGGCTGTGGCCTGGGAGGCAGGGTTCGGGGCCTCCCTGTGGCTGGTCAGTGGCGCGTCTTTGACTTGCTTTAGTGGCTCCTAAGAGGAAAGTGGGGACCCATTTAGTGAAACTGCTGCTGATTAGCTGAGTCCTGGCCACTGGGGACAGTTTCGGAAGTTGTGTGGTTTTCTGGTGGAGATAACCCCTGCTTCCTGCAAGTCCGGCTTTACGGTGGGCTGACTTCCTGGTGGCTCGAGAGGAGGGTTGGTGTCCTCCTCCAAGGAGGGCAGGGGCTGCAGGTGTGAGTTGGAGTCTTGGTTATCTGTTTGCATATCCAGGCTATTGCCTGCAGAGGCTGCATGTGTCCCAGCTCTAGGGGAGATAAGCGCAAGTGGGGACCTGCAGCTGTATCCTGGCCATGCCTGGCTGGCTGGGGTAGGTGGCCGGCGGGTCCTGAGGAGAGGCTGGTGATGTCTGGTGGAAACAGCACAACCTCGGGTGTGTTTAGCAGGCCTGCATGGGTATGTGACAGGGTCTTGGGGAGCAGGCTGGTGAGGAGGTTCCAGTCCTTAGGGGACCTGGGGAGGATGAGCTTCTGGACTCAGCCCTGGCCTGCAGGACAGGGCAGGGCAGAGCCTCCAGCACAGGTGCCCTGCAGAGCTGGGGGGAGGTGGGGAGCTGTGGGCACAGCACAGTGTTACATAGGTCCTTCCCGCATGGCCAGAAACAGGGGGGGAGTCTAGGAGTCCTGCCTCTAAAGGCCACTGAGGGCAAAATTTTGCTATCCGAGTAAAAAAGAACTGTTCTTTAAAAGCAATAGCTTGTTTTTAATTTAATTAAATGCACTGGTTCCTGGAGAAAAGCCCAGGCCTAGCAATACTGACTCGAGGAATTTGTAGGGGAGGCCAGAGCCGAGAGGAGGGGCATCCGGCCCCTACCCCAGCCCCAGCCCCTGCATCTCAGGGTAAATGACCCGCACCCATGAAGTGTGGCCACCCTGGAGATTGAGACCAACTCGGGGACCCCGGGGGCTGTGTCATTGGCAGGGGGAGAGGATCCCTCGAGCTGAGGGCCCCCTGCCTCCTGCTTAGCCCGGTGCAAGCCCAGTGTGGACATTTGGGGACATTAGATGCTTGCTGGCTCTGCTTTTGGTGTATGATGTTCTCTTTCTTCTCCTCTCTTCTTTCCTTTCCTTTCCTTTTGTTTTCTTCACTTTTCTTTCTCTCACTGAAGGTTGGAGCCAGGCTTTCTCACTGTACTACCTTCCCAGCCATTAGTGCATTTTTTATTTTCACGCTGGGTCTTGCAAAATCACTAAATTGCCCAGGCTGGGTTTGAATTTGAGATCCTCCTGCCTGTCTCCTCCGGGGCTGGAACCTCAGCCCATTTTGTTTTCCCTTTCTAAAAAAAAAATTAAATTTATTGGTACAATTTAGGTATATACAATGATCACATTCATCATGGGGAATTTGTACCTGTGTGCAATATATCTTGACACTTCTTTGTTTCTCAATTCTCTCCCCTTCCTTCAGCTTTTCTTTCTCTCCTTATGTACAAAGCCTTGTTTCCATTTTGTCCTTCTTTTATTTTTTTTCTTTTCCCTTTCTTCCTTTCCTCCTCCTCCCTAGTTCCTCTTTCCTTCTGAACAGTTTCTTCCTATTTTACAATTTCTTTTGTACCTTTTGGTCCTTGTTTACTCTTTCAGTTTCTCACACCAGGAAGACAATGTGATATTTACATGTCTGTCTGATTTATTTTACTTAAGAGTACCATCTCAAGGTGCACCATTTACCTAGAAATGTCTCAAGTTTATCCTTCTTTATGGGCGAGTAGTACCATTGTATAAAAAACTCACATCTTTTTTATCCATTCCTCAGTTGGTGGGCATTTGGGCTGTTTCTGAGATTTAGCTATTGCAAATTGTGCTGCTATAAGCATGGGTGTGCATATATCACTGTGGTATGATGTTTAATTCTTCCAGGAAGATACCAAGAAGGGGAATAGCTGGGTTAAATGGGACCTCTAATCCTAGTTTTTTGAGGAATCTCTGCACTGATTTCCACAGTGCACCAGTTTACACTCCCACCAACAGTGGAGAAGAGTTCCTTTTCCCCCACAGCCCCTCCAGCATTTGTTATTGGTTGCTTTCTTGATGATAACCATTCTTTCTGGAGTGAGAGGGAATCTCAGTGTTTTAATTTGCATCTCTTTTTTTTTTTTTTTTTTTTTTTTTTTTTTTTTTTTTTTTTTTTTTTTTTTTTTTTTTTTTTTTTATGTGGCGCTGAGATCGAACTCAACTTCACGCCTGCCAGGCAGGTGCTTAAGTCACTGAACCAAACTCCCGGCTTAATTTGCATCTCTTGAATGACCTGTGATGTTGAACATTCTTTTTCATATATCTATTTGCTGTTCGTATTTCTTCATCTGAAAAGTGTGTATTCATCTCAGATGCCTATTTTTGGATTGGGTCTTTAAATTTGAGGGGTCTGATTTTTTTCAATTCTTTCTGTGTTCTAGATAATATTCTCTGGTCTGAGGCACAACTGGCTAATTTTTTTTCCACTCCGTGGGTTGTATTTTCTTTTTTTTTTTGGTACCTGGGATTGAATTTACAACCTGGCGTCTGCCAGGCAGGCACTTAGACCACTGAGCTAAATCCCAGGCCCTATTTTTTGAGACAGGCTCTCACAAGGCAGTTCAGGCTGGCCTTGAACTCACTTTGTAGCCCAGGCTGGTCTCAAACTCACAATGATCCTCCTGCCTCAGCCTCCCGAGTGCTGGAATTAAAGGCATGCGCCACCATGCCCGGCTTGCGGGTTGTATTTTCCCTCTGTTGGTGATTTCTTTTTGTTGTACAAAAGCTTTTTAATAGGATGAGATCTCAATTGTTGATTCTTTGTAACATTTTCCATGCGATCAGGGTTTTGTTCATGAAATCTTTGCCCATACCTATGTCTTTAAGAGGTCTGCCTATTCTTCCTTCTGGCAGATTTAGTGCTTCTGTTTTAATATTTAGATCTTTGATCCTTTTCAGTTTTACTTTAGTGCATGGTGATAGACATGGGTTAAGTTTTAATCTTTGGCATATGAAAAACCAGTTTTTTCAGCACTACTTATTAAAGAGGTTATCTTTCTTCCATGAATGTGTTTGGCCCCTTTGTCAAAGATAAGGTGACTGTGTTTGGAGTTGTTTCTGAATCTTCTAATCTGTTCCACTGATCCTCAGGTCTGGTTTTTTTTTTTTTTTTTTTTTTTAATCATGGTAGTTTTGTAGTTTAACTTCAAGTCAGAGATTGTGATTCCCCATGCCTTGTTATTGTTGCTGAAAATTGCTTTTGCTATTATAGGTCTCTTCTCATTCCAAATGAATTTTAGGAGTGTTTTCTCTAGATCTGTGAGGTATGCCAATGTTGATTGTATTAAATCTATATAACGATTTTGGGAGAATGACCATTTTCACTATGTTGAGTCTTCCTATCCATGATCATGGGATATCTTTCCATTTTCTGAGATCCCCTTAATCTCTTTTTTCAGAGTGCAGTAATTTTCAATGTATAGTTCTTTTTCTTCCTTTATTAGATTGATTCTGAAGTATTTCATTTTTTGGGGTGCTATTGTGAAAGGTGTAGTTTTCCTAATTTCTCTCTCAGTGAATTTGTTATTTGTGTACAGGAATGCTATTGATTTTTGAGGGCTGACTTTTTTTTTTTCTGGCACCAGGGATCGAACTCACAGCTTGGCACCTGCCAGTCAGGCGCTTAAGCCACTGAGCCAAACTCCCGGCCCTGGTTTTTTGAGGCAGGGTCGCACTATGTAGCTCAGACCGGCCTTGTGCTCGTGTTGTAGCCCAAGCCGGCCTTGAACTCACAGCGCTCCTCCTACCTCAGCCTCCTGCGTGCTTGGATTAAAGGTGTGCACCACCATGCCCGGCTTGAGGGCTGACTTTGTATACAGCTACACTATTGAATTTGGTTTTCAATTTAGAAGTATTTTGGTGGAGTTCTTGAAGTCTTCTATGTAGAGTATTATGTTATCTGCAAATAATGACAGTTTAACTTCATCCTTCCTATCCTTACCCTTTTATTTCTTTTTCTTGTCTCATTGCTCTGGTTAATGTTTCCAGAACTATATTGAATAGGAGTAGTGATAGTGGACATCCTAGGCTGTCGTTTTCTCATATTGGCTTTTATTAGATTGAGATAAACACTTCTATTCCAATTTTCTGTAGTTTTTTTTCTTTTTGGACTGGATTTCGAACTCATGACCTTGTGCTTGCCAGGCAGTCGTTTATGCCACAGAGCTAAATCCCTGGCCCTCTGTAGGGTTTTTTTTAAAAATCATGAATTGGTGTTGGACTTTTTCAAATGCTTTTTCTGCATGCATTGAGATGATCATATGATTTTTGTCTTTGGCTATGTTGATATGGTGTATTACATTTATTGATTTGCATATGTTGAACCATCCCTGTATCTCTGAATGAATCCTACTTGGTCGTGGTGTATAATCTTGATGATTTGCTGCATTCTGTTTGCCACTATCTTACTGAAGATTTTCGCATCTATGTTCATTAGGGAGATTGGCCTATAGTTTTCTTTTTTGGTTGGGCTTTTCTCTGGTTTTGGTATCAGGGTAATACTTGCTTCCAGGAATGACTTTGGTAGTACTGCTTCTGTTTCAATTTCATTGAAGAGTTTCAGCATTAGTGGCATTAGATCTTCTCTAAATTTCTTGTAGAATCCAGTGGTGAATCCACTGGGATGTGGGCTTTTCTTTGTTGGTAATTTGTTAATTACATTTTCAATTTCATTAACTGATACTGGGTTATTTAGAATTTTTATATCTTCTTGATTCAACTTTGATAATTCATATATATCTAGGAATCTGTCCATTTTTTCTGTGTTTTTCATCTTATTATAATACAAGTTCTTGAATTAGGTATTGATGGTCTTCTAAATGTCCACAGGATCCCTTGTGATTTCACCCTTTTCATTCCTAATTGCATGACTTTGAGTGTTTTTATAAATCCTTTTTTTGATAAAGTTGACTGAGGGTTTATCAATTTTATTTAATCTTTCAAAGAACCAACTCTTTGATTCATTGATTCTTTGTATTGTTTTCTTAGTTTCAATTGAATTAATTTCTACTCTTATCTTTCTAATTTCCTTCTTTGTACGAGCTTTGTGTTTGATTTGCTCTTTTTTTCCTAGAAGTTTGAGGTTCAACATTAAGTTATTTGTTTGAACTCATCTTTGTTTTCCTGATGTGAGAATTCACCACTAAAATTTCCCTCTTAAGGCTGCTTGCATTGTATACCATGCATTGTAGTACATTGTATTGACATTATCATTTACTTGTAGATACTGTCTGATTTTTCCTTTAATTTCCTCTGTGACCTATTGGTTGTTTAGGAAGCTCATTTTTTAAATCAGTGCTGGGAACTGAACCCATGGCCTTACACATGCTAACTGCTCTGCCATTGAACTATAACAGTGGCCGCCAAGTGACTTCTCTTATCTTCTTGGTTCCCCTATTGTTTTCCAAAGGAAGCGAAAGTTTGCCAGGATTTATCGGGCTGACTGTGCTGCTCCTGTGTTATGATGATTTCCTCAGAGATTAAATATATTGCTTATTAAATAAGTTAGATTTCCTGATAAAGAGCACACGATATACTCAGAGTTTAGAATCTCCCTCCATGAGTTCCTGGTGACCTTCATCAACAGTAGTGGCAAAATGAACAAAATTCCCATCATCAGAGAAGGAACAAAGTCTACAAACTGGTGCTCCAGTAGTCAGGAGCCACAGGATAGAAATATCTCGGACAGTGGCTGCCCCTTCACGCCTCCCTGAGACCACGCCAGAAAAAGAAGGAGCAGCAGAGCCGGAACAAAGTTCCTGAATTTCCCCCAGTCTGGGAGAAGTGGGTGTGGGGTGGAGAGCACTTATCTACCATCTTGGAGTCTCAAGGTCTCAAGCAGAGCAAGGCAATTACCAGAGCTTGACATTTTCTGGGCCTCCATGTGACCCTAAGGGAAGGTCTAATCAAGTATCCACTTTGGGAACACCAGGTCCTGAGTAAGAGTGACAATTAGTACAGATTCATAAAAGACAGAACCTGACCATCCAGCAAAACCCAAAAGAACAAGATGAAAGAGAAAAGTGACATTTCAGAGCATGTATTAGAAAGTGGGTACCAAAGCCAGTCCCTTTGTATAACTAAAAAACAGACCAGGACAGACTGTTGCACAAAAAGAACGCAGCTACTCTTCTAGAAGAAATGTGTGAAATAGTCCTTGTGAGCACATGGGAGCTGAGTGAGGTATCACACAATTGCGAGCCCTCTGGAAAAACATCCTTATTAAATGGGCATATTATTAAGTGGGCATTGTTTGAGAGAAAAGAAAAATGATTTAGATGTTGAAGAAAAAATGCAGTTTGTAGCCAAAGAGAAAAAAAAATTGGGCCAACCACACACTTCTGAACAATATTTAATGTGAACCAAAATAACTGAGCAACTATTTGCTGGTAATTAAATTGTTACCCGGAAAAACTGATTTACCGTATTTCAGTAAAATTATGAAATGTAAAGGCAATAGCAGACAGTCTTAAAAATCTCAACAAATACAGAACCAGCAAACAGTTTCTTTAAAAACAAAGTTCAATTGAGCAATTCAGTGGGCTCAAAGGGGTGGAGCGGCAGAGATGGGGGTTGGGGGTTGTGTCCAGGGTCACACATCCAGAGAATTCTGAGGGAGGGAAAGAGATCTGGGGATTTTATATCCCACAATCTTTCTTTCAAATACTGCAACACAGTGTGCAAATCTCAGATGAGAAATTATCCAGGAACCTTCCCCAGAAAATGTGACCGTGGAATCTCGCCAACAAAGGATGAAGAAAAACAGAGCATGCAGTAACGGACAAGACAACCAAGAATATTTTTGTAGCCAAAGAAATACAATTCTGTGTATGGGTATTTTTGGTAATATAAATGGTATGAACCAGGACAAACATTAAATTTCAAAATATTTTACCTAGGTGACAGTGTGCTATCCCATTAGTGGATTAATTCTGTGATGGGTTCATGGCTGCATGCTCTATTAGGAGGTGGGGCACAGTGGAAAGCAGGGCTTCGAAGGCCGTGTCCTGCCTGAAGCCTCTTCCTCTCTCTCTGGCTTCCTCTTTCTCTGTTTCCTGGCCTCCATGAAGTGAACAACTTCCCTCTTTTCTTTCCATCCACCATGACGTTTCTGCCTCACCACAGATCTAAAATCAATGCAGCCAGACAGCCATGGACTGAAACCTCTGAAACCATGAGCCAAAACCAATCTTTGGTCCTTTTAAATTCATGTTTAAGATATTTTGTCACAGCAACGAAGAACTGACAAACCTAAAACATTTATCTGAACCCTGATGCTTAACTTTTTTTTTACCCCAGTTTCTTTCCTTTTTTAAATGAATTTCAAGTAAACTCAATTTAAAAACTTAATATTAAAATTAGTATGTTTGAGATAACTCATTTATCTACCTCATGTATCATTGTCTATCATGTATCTACTTGCCCACCTATCTACCTTCTAACTCTACTTATGTAGTATCTCCATTTTTGTTATACTGCATCTCTCTAGTCTTTCCTCTGTGCACATGCATGTGTACAGGAACAGGTTTTAGAATTGTGGTAACTGTTAGTGTGCATTATTCAGCTTGGTCTCCTATAAAAAGAGGCTACAGACCAGTGGTTTAAACAACAGATACTTATTATGCATGGTTCTGGAGGCTGGAAATCCAGCACCAGGCCCCACAGATTGTGCCCTGATGAACACTCAGTCCTGGCTCACAGATGGCCACTTGCTCACTGTGCTCTTGCATGGTAGAGAGAGCACACATGTGCCAATTTTTCTTCCACTGCTGCTGCTTCTCCTTCTCCTTCTTCTTCTGTCTTTTAAAACAGGGTATCACTATCCAGTTCAGGCTGGCATTGAACTCACTTTGTAGCACAGGCTAGCTTCAAACTTGTAGTGCTCCTCCTGCCTCAGTCTCCCGAGTGCTGGGATTACAGGTGTATACCACCACAGCTGGCATGCCAATTCTTCTTATTGGAATACTAGCTGTGTTAGCTTTCTGTCACTGTGGCAGAACACCTGAGAAAATCAAATTAAAGGAGAAAAATTTGATTTTGACTCATAGTTCCAGAGGTTTCAATCTGTGGTCATCCAGCTCCCTTGCTTCTAGCCTCTGCTGAGGCAGAACCATCATGGCAGAAGGGTGTGGAGGAGGAGGAAAGCTGCTCACCTTATGGCAGTCAGGAGAGAGTGAGTGAGTGAGTGAGAGAGAGAGAGAGAGAGAGCCAGAGAAGCAGGGTCCAAGGACAAAAGTGGGTAGAGATGACACTGGGCTATCGTTGCTTCTAGAAAAACCTGTAATACCAGTTATAGTTTTTAGAAGAATGACTTTTATTTGTATAATGTTTTGTAAGAACACCTATAAGATTTGTTATAAACCATTTAAGAAATATGGAGAAGCACAGATAAACAGTTTTGCCATCCATTGTGTTGTGAGGTATTTGAGTGAGTATCAGAGTCCAAGTCTACATCCACTTGCCTCAGCATCTTCTTTTCTACGTGACAAAAAGATGGCTGAGGTTCCTGTGCTGGGTGACTCAGTTCCTGGCTTGTTAGCAGCCACCACAGCCTTGAGAGTTATCAGTCATTCTTGGACGCATCCTCTCCTGAGGCTGGGCTCACCTAGCAAGTCCCTGTTACACATCCTGCTGAGGAGAGGAGGGGAGCCTCACATCCCAGCCGCCTCTCTGCACCCTGCAGGGCACCTCAGGGCTGGCTGTGGCTATGCTCAGCTCCCCAGGCCTCCTGCAGCTGATTCTGGGGTTCCCTCCTTCAGAACCAGTCATTCTCCTTCGGGGAGGATGAGGTCTCCGCCACACACACAGCAGTCACCCATTACCATGGGACAGATGCCAACCTAGCCACCGTCCCATGCTCAGCAGGGCCGCGTGGACCCCAGGCTGCCCTTCGAGGCTCCTACACCCTGGCTGGGTCAGAGCACTGGACAAGGGTTCACCTGTGGGTTGAAGGCGAGCACTTTCCACAGACGCTGCAGTATGGTGAAAGTGGCCCTTCGCTGGGTGGGACAGAGTTGACTTGGGGTGTTTTTCCAGCACCCTTCCTCACCGATGGTGTGTCACATTCTTACTCTATCCAGATCATTTCCCCAAGGAGATCTGGACAACAAGCATGTGTCCACTGGTCACAACGAGAGTTAAAAAAAACCATAATTTGGGGCCAGGATGTGGCTCAGTGGTAAAGTGCTCGCCTACCATGCACAAGGCCCTAGGTTCCCCCCACCTCAGCGGAAAAGAAAAATAAATGTAATTTAGACTTGGAGCAGACCTTCTTTCTGTGTGATTTTACTTTGCTCTTTAGATTTCTCCCCAGGGCTCCTTCTCCCTTCTGTCTACCCTCCCTTTTCTCTCTATTTTTGAGCTTCCTTGAAAAGTTGCCCCTTGGGGTCTGCCAATATCCATGGGATCCAGGAGCACCGGATTCAGTCACAAGGAGCAGCCTCAGGGCCTGCCGTCTGCCTGCCAGAACTGAGGGAGAACTCGTCCTGCTCACTCATTGTCCTGGGCTGGCCTCTGTCGGGCTGTGACAAGCTGGCCTGCAGGATCCGGGAGGGACACATCTCTCCTTGGGACATCTGCCATGGGAGGCTCCCGTCACTAGCAGTCTGGGCAGACTCTGTTACCATGGGGGTGACACACTCATTCCTGAAGGGAGATCACTGTGGGTGTGCTCGCTGCAAGAGGCAGCAGAGATCGACCCTCCAATCACATGTGCTACAGTGCCAGGGGCACAGATGTCCCCTGTCCTCTCTGTCTCTAGCAGGGAACAAAACTGGACAGGTGCATAGGTCCCATTTCTCCTTCTTTAACTGGCCCCTCCCTGTCCCTGATTTACATGCTGTTTTCTTTATTTAAGAAAGTATAGTTTAAGCAGCTTTGGAGAAATATCTTCTTTCTTTTGTCTTCTCAAGAAATTTTTCTTCCATATACGGACAGGGTAAGTCACTAGTTCCCTGATTATTGTTGTAGAAGTTAGCTGGGCATGGTGGTGCACACTTGTAATCCCAGAACTCTGGGAGGCTGAGGCAGGAAGGAGTCTTGCAAGATCAAGACAGCCTGGGCGACTTGGTGACTTAGCGAGACCCCGTCTCACAATAAAAAAAATTTAAAAATGTGATGTAGCTCAGTGCAAAGACCTTGGGTTCCAGTACTAAAAAAAAAAGAAAAGTAAAACCTTAAGCAGTGCTGGAATACAACTTTTTCATTCTATTTTCACAAGAAGATTTTCTTCCCTACACAAACAGTGTAAAGTCAGTTGTTCTCTTATTGATAATTATAGAAGTGAAGGTATTTTTCACATTGCTGTATTACAAAGTGAATTTCAAGATGCTGGAAAGTTGCGTTCTCCTATCAGCTTGTGAGTTGCGCCACTAAATATGACACTTGATGGGGGAGGTGGTCTCCTTGGATGGTGTAGTCAATATTGTTTCAAAAATTAATGCAAAATTATTTCTTAAAACTGCTCCACCGTGGCCTCCAACAAGGAGACAAGTAAGACTGCCTTCCGGGGGCCTGTGCGACAGGCGTGTACCCCAGGAGGAGAAAGAAATGGGCTTCTCAGGAGCCCGCCCAGCTGGGCCTGAGCGCCTCCAACTAGGAGACAAGTAAGACTGCCTTCTGGGGGCTTGCGCGACTGGCGTGGACCCTAGGAGGAGAAAGAAATGGGCTTCTAGGGAGCCCGCTCAGCTGGGCCTGAGCACCTCCAACCAGGGGACAAGTAAGACCGCCTCCCAGGGGCCTGCATGACCAGCGTGGACCCCAGGAAGAAAAACATGTGCACCACTCCCGTACACCTACCACGGCAAGAATCAAGGACAAAGTCCCCCCTCCCCCAAAGCAACCTGCTGGTTCGGAGGTCTGGCTACATTGATAGCAACTAAGGTACAGAGAACAGCTGGATGCTAGTATTGTTTTGTTCATTTTGCAGGCCTGGGGCTGGCAGTCTGCGCATCTCTTTGGAAGATGACAGTGTGCAGTGTAGCAAAAAACGGGGGATTCTCTTCTGTCTTGTCTTTGAGGCCCAATATGGTTCTCGTTGTTTTGCTTTATTCTGATTAATTTTTTTGGCCTTATTTTATACTCTGTTTTTATTGGTTTTATTGTGGTTTTTATTTTTTGGTTTGAGTTTACTATACCTGTTGGAAAGGTCAACTATTCTGAAAATACCAAGATATACTATAGTAGCTATTGTTTTCATAGTATCTTTCTTAGAAGTTCTGTACCAGTTCTACTGCTTTGTTTTGATTGACTTCGTTCTGTTACGTTTTGTTGGATTTTACTATCTTTAAAAAAAAAATTAAAAAAACAACAACAAAAAAATTGCTCTACTGTGCAAGGCATGACGATCCCATCCCAGCACAGGTGGGTGCCCCCTGGGAAGTGAGTGCCTCCCAGGCCGGATCTGTCACTCCTTGTCCCTCCTCCTGAGTGACATTTGCCATCAGCATCTCCTTGGTAGATTAATGCTATTTGTTCTATTGTCACATCTATTTTATCAAAAGCAAAGCTTCCTCAGTTTCCTACTAGTTTTAGATTTTTTTTTTTTCTAAAAAAAAGTCTACATGACAGTTTTTGTGAGTTTGGAAAGGAAGCTTCCCCTTTTTTCCTTCACTCAAAGAATTTGAAATTTCCCGAACTTGCCTCACTGAAATTCATCCCAGTTATTTCCTTAATTCAGGAGTGGTTTTCTAGAAATATGCAAACGACCAGGGTACAAATGATTAAGTGAGATGTGGTCTCCTAAGCAATTAAGGGAGCCGCGTGGGGCACAGCGAGCCGCAGGCCACTGGCAACACCGCAGGATTTCCCACATGAACAGGCGCAGGCGTTGGAAGATTCTGCTAATGTCTTGTTTCCATGAAAAATTCATATCCTTGACTCTAAGCTTATTGGCTTCTACTTTTAACTTATCTTTTTCGTTTTCCCCTAAGAATTGTCTTTAAACAAAGCAGATAAGAAAACAACCCCTGGTTTAACAGTAGTGCTAAACATTCAGGCTGTAGAACAAATCCCACCCTAATGAATGAGGTTCATGATCAAGACGGTGGGTGGGGCCTCCGCAGCCTCGTCTAAGCCCCTAGAGAGTCTGTCTGCACACAGGTGGGTGTTCAGGGAAGAGGAGGTCCTGAGGTGCTGGAATTGGGAGAACAGTGGGGAGACGTCATGCAGACAGGTTTGTGGCTTGCTGGGAAGAGATGGCACCAGCAAGGACGCTTTGCAGAGAGGTGACCTTGCTGGTGGTGCTGGAGAGGGATCGGCAGGAAGGAGAATGTTAAAGGGAGGGACACATGTGCAGAAATGCAAGAAGAGATCACCCCAAGGCAGAGAGTGCAGGCAGCCAGGGGAGGAGGGTCTCTTTCAGACCTGTGAGTGAGCAGGACACAAGTCAGGGCAAGGATGGTGTAGCAGAGAGGATGGGAGGATAGAGGAGTGGGGGAAAAAGAGCTTCCCAATGGTTGGTAGAAGAGGAGCAAGCTCAGCGCACAGGATCATGGGAGCTTTGAGAGAAGCGGGTGCTTACTGTGGGTTCTCATAGTGAGCTGTGAGCAGAGAAAGCAAGCCCTGCTGGAGGGGTGGGGGGAGCGGGGCCTCAGAGGCGGCTGGAGCTGAGAGAAGGCGGAGGCTGGAACACATGTGAGAGTGTGTGGAGGGAGGATGGATTCTGTAAGGCAGAGAACATTAAACTGAGACAAGCTGCCCAGGCCGAGATGAGGGACCAGGCCATGCTGGGGAATGTGGGGAGCACAGACTGACAGACTGGTTGGGGGCACAGAGATGGGGGTGTCTTAGAAGGTTCTTTACTGACAGGCGTGTTAGGAGATGTGCCTGGTACTTAGGGGGCCAGGAAGAGAAAGTGTCCCAGACAGGACTGAGGGGTGGGTTGAGACCTAGCCTCTCTGTCAGAATCGGGAGGCAGGAGAGGTGTCATGGAGGATGCTTATGCCAAGGTGAATGGACAGATCAGTGATCATAAGTGGCCTAGGGCATCAAGGACAAAGGCCTGTGGGCAAAAGATGCTTGAGTAGAAAGGAGAACAGAGTCATGCTGTGTGAATGTGGAGTACAGATTGTGTATGACTCACTTTCCTGTCACTGGGACAAAATACCTGACACCCACAATTTGAAGAAGTTTGTTTTGACTCACAGTTTCAGTGGGTTCAATCCATGGTTGATTCCAAGGCAGAAACTGCATGGTGGAAGGGCCCAGTGGAGGGAGCTACTCATATCATGGCAGCCAGGAAGCAGACACAAGGGAGGAGCCAGGGACAAGAATACATCCTTTTAGATTGTGCCACCTATGAACCCACCTCCAAGGACATGCAACTTTTTGGGGACATTTTATACCTAAACCATAAGTCCCTGCTGCTGTAAGCATACCAGAAGTGGGATTGCTGGGTCACATTATTCTATTTTTAATTTTTTTTTATGGAACTGCCATACTGTTTTCCATTGGGGCAATAGCATTTAATGTTACCGCTAGCAGTCTGCAAGAGTCAAAATTTCTCCATGTCATTGTGGAGCATGTGTTTCTGTATTTCTTTTCTTTTCTTTCCTTCCTTTTTTTATTTTGGTACTAGCCATCTTTATGAGTACAATGTGGTATCTCTTTGTGGTTCTGATTTGTGTTTTCCTAATGATTAACAAGGTCAAACATCTTCTCCAGTGCTTCCTAATGGACTATGAAACATTTTTGAAGGAGCCCTTTGGGGAGGTTTCTTTAGGATAGGTGGCACTGACACTGACAAGGCCTGAAGAGAGCAGAGTCAAATTAGCGCTATCAGGGTGAAGGATATAGCTGAAGATTCTGTGGATATCATAAGGGCAATGAGGGTAAACTACAGTAATTACACATAAATTCAACACGGAACTGACTAATTTTCCCCAAAGTACAAGCTCCAGGTCACCAAATATGAAGCGGGTAATTGGAGTAACCCATCACTACCAGGAAAATTGAACTTGTAATTAAAAATAAAACTCCCCAAATGGAAATCTCCAGGCCCAGATGGTTTCACTGGAGAATTCTATCAAATATTTAAGGAATTAACACCAGTTTCACACAATCTCTTCCAGAAATTAGAGGGGTGGCATCCTGATATGTGAGCCTGACATGCACAGAATGAAAAGTGAGGACCAAAGGTTGGAATCTTTTGTTATTTTAAATTCACACATCTTTAATGAAATTTTAGTAAATAGAATTCTGCAGTGTATAAAAGGAATTAGACACCATGACTGAGTGAGGATTATTCTGGGGATTTAAGGCTGATTCAGTGTTTCAAAATTAATCCATATAATCCACTGTATTAGCAAGCTAAAGAAGAAAACTTCAGATGATAATATTAATTGATGCATAAAATGTGTTTGACCAGACTTAATACCTTCTAATGATAAAATCCCATAGGAAACTGGGAACAGAGCTCTCCCTCAACTTGATAAATAGCATCTATGAAAAGAAACAAAACAAAACAAAAGCATAACACAAACACATATTCAGTTAATGTCATACTAAAGAAATGTTTTTTTCTGTAATCTAGAATAACATAGATGTTTCACCCACTTCAATAAGGGAAGAAAAGGAAACTAAAGGTGTATGAATAAGAAAGGTAGACATAATGCTGTCCCTATTTACGGATGGTATGATTATCTCTATTGAGAATCCCAAAAAATCTACAAAAATATCTCTCAGAATGAATAAATGAGTTCAGCAAAGTCATAGGACAAGTGGTCAAAATACAAAAGTCAGCCCCATTTTTCCATACTATTGGTGAATATATGGAGATCAAATTAAAAATATAATACCATTTAAAATTTCAAAACAAGGAGAGAGAAATTCTTAGGTGTGAATCTAATAGAACCTGGACAGGACTTTCACTTTGAAAACTGCAAGTCACTGATGAAAGAAACCAGAGACCAAAACAAATGGAAAGATATACCATGTTCATGGGTCAGGAGAATGCGCACTGTAAAGATATCTGCTCTCCCTAAACTGATTTATAGAATTAATATAAGCCTGATCAAAATCACTGCAAGGTTTTGACAGATGTAGATAAAATTACTATGAAATTTATACAGAAAGATGATGAGCAGTTAAATGGTTTTTTAAAAAAGGTGTACAAAGTGCATGACTTTGAGATGCTGCATAGCTGCAAAGGTGGAGGCAGCATAGTACTGATGGAGGGATAGACACAGAGATCAATGGAACAGGAAGCCTCACATGAATATGGCAAATAAGTATTTTAAAACACACGTTATTTCTAGAGGTATTCTACATCCACAGGTAAAAGAGATTCCTTGCTTACACACATAAAGCCTCCTGCATTAGCAAAGTCTTTCCCCACAGTGGTACACTTATTGTTCTGAGAAGCTCTCTTGAGCTAAGCAGTTAAAAAGAAGAAGAAGAAGGAGAAGGAGAAGGAGAAGGAGAAGGAGAAGGAGAAGGAGA